>JACEII010000027.1:4452629-4487540 GCA_014332785.1 Antheraea mylitta | reverse complement strand
TTTCAGTGTTAGATAGCTTATCAATTGAGAAAGGTATGTTTCAAAATCGAAGTTTTTTTTTCTTTTGAGAGCGTCCACTGCATGTTAGTGTTAGCCCAAAGTAATTATTCCACGCGGAAGAAATTATAGATATTTACTTTTACTATTAAAGATATTTACTTCGTAATGTGTCTTAAAAACAAAGCAAGCCTCTGTTAATATTCTAAGGACGAAGGGACGAAGTAGGAAGAGGAAATCTCGAAATGTAAGCATAACAGTTATGATTGATGCGTAGAACATTAACATATTTTCAATCGTTTTTCTGACTCGTATTGTTTGTATATATATTTAACGAAACTCAGTCATGCGTGGGTATTGACTGTTGTCCTTCCATGACTACTCGAAACGTTGGACAAACACTCGAAAATTACCGAACATAAACATTAAAAGTAAACAATTTCACGTTTGTAAACGTTATAATGATTGTGTCGCAATGCGATCCCTCCCAAATGTATCTGCCAAATTGACCTTTAGCCAAGGGCACTACATATAAAAGCCACATATCGTATTGAAACACAAAACGCGATAATTTATTATTTCTGTAAACGCATGACTTCCGCCCTTTCAGTTGTAGGAAGTGATTAAGTGCTTGCTGGAGTCTCGACAAAAAAAAATTGTAAGTAACAAAAGTTTGAACGAATTATTCTCACGATCAACTTAACACCCACCGTATTTGTACGTGTGAAGGCGAAGTGAACACACATATGTTGCATTGTTACAATATTTCCTATTTTGTATTAGTATTTAAACTCAATTACATGTGGGCGATCACATAACTACCGATTTTCATTAAAAAATAAAAATAAACTCCATAGAAACAAGTATAATTTATTACAGATTTAGAATATTCTAGTAGAAATAATACAGCCCAGAATAAACGTTCAAATAATTTCACTACATAACAAACTAGCTTCCGCCCGCGACTTATTCCGCGTGGAATAGTATACTTTTTCCTAACGCTAACTTTAACTCGCGACTTTGTTTACGTAGAAGGTGAAAATATTTTTAAATAAGTACCTTAACTCTCATATTGAATCCGCTTCTATTGATATATGTATATAGTTTTATCGATAAATGAGTTAATACTAAAATATTTTTCAAAATGGGCCAGTAGTTCCTGAGACTAGCGAGTTCAAGCAAACTCTTCAGTTTTATAATATTAAGTAGGTATAGAAGTATAAATTAATAAATGATTGTATTCGTATTATAAAGTTACTTTATATTTTATTAATATATCTAAATACACTCTCAAGTATTAAATATTATAGTGGACGCTACTTTGCACTTCCGCCTCGGATTGATTGACCACTACTACGTCTAACTACAACAGAAAGAGAATCAATATACATATATCTGTATACATTCATTATAAAATATGTAATTAATATAAATGTAATAGTTAAATTAATCAAATGATGTTCCAGATTGACGTGTAATCTCGACAATCTATCAAGTACTTATTCCTTTATTTTTAATAGATTTACCGAACTAAACAATTTTTTATATGTATTTTAAACAGAAAACAATTCGTTGATTTTCGTTGTACATCGGTGCATGTAGGTACATAAATTTAAGTATTTATGTGTGGGAATGCTTAAGTATTAAAACAAACGTACTAATTAACATCCATTCGTATGTGTGGAGGCCAAGTTGATTCATGTGTGCCGAGCCACTTGATGTTTCTTATCACGGATGTGTGCACTGGCAGCATTTAAGTGCGATAATATTAATATTGTATTCAACAAACGACTAAGGAATCATTTTTAACATTACCTGCAGTACAAATCACAATTGTTACATTGTTATTTAGTTTTAATCTTATTTAGTTTTTCCAAATTTGTTATTGAGTTTCTTGCCAAAGTGGATTATTCATTTATCCGAATTCGACCTCAGCGCGGTCAGAACGCTCAGTGCTCTGTTAAAACAATTATTTTCGAGCTTCGCCCGCCGGCCGCCATAAAAATCATTCGTGTTGCGTAGGAGTCGAGGACCCATTCATGAGTGACCAGTTTTGTAATATTATGTACGCACACGCTAGGAGCGGGCTACATACTCTGTTTTGTTTCTGTTTGATGTTATTTTGAGATTTAAATACATGTAAACTTATTAAACGTTTTCATGTAGTTCACATAAATTTTAGGAATAATCATAATTGAAATCCATTCTTATTAGGTTTTCAAACAAAATTACAAATCACTTTTATTAGATAACATTTAAAAAGAGTTTTTGGCTGGATCTTGGAATTCCATGTAGTTGGTCTTTATATTTTATCTATAATCTTCTGTTATTTGACTTTGTATTGTGTAATAAGATGCTTTACGTAATATAATTTGGTCATTGTGCACAAGTGAAGTGGATCGGAAATAATACCACAGAGCATGTATTCTGAGTTGCCACAAAACTCCCAGGAAAGTTCTAACAAGACGGCCACCATCTTGTTAGTTCATTGAAATTATATCAAGAAACTTATAATATCGTTACTCATTTGACAATGGCAGTAATAGTCTACTAGACTAGTGGCAAAAAATAAAATAGTAGAAGAACATTTATAAAATAAATGAAAACCAAAAAATAATCCGACAACATTTTGCAAAGCAGTTTTTATGTATATCCATCCCTACACGTCATATTACTATGGTTGAACCTACATACACACATAAATTTAGCGTGAAGATAAAAAAGAAATAAATTAAACATACATATAATAAAAAGGCAGTTCTTGAAATATTTGATTTGATCATTTTGCACATGCACACTAAGTATTTACAATATATTTAGTTATTATATATGTGTAAATTAAGTTAATTGAGGCCGGTGCCAAATTTATATGTTAAGTTTTTTACACATATCGAAACCAATGTTTTCAGAGGCCTTAGTAATATTTATTATATGTGAAAATATACATTACACTAACATAATATTGCATAAAAGATATTTATTCAAGTAGGTAACTGCATATTATTTTAAGAGACAATGCAAACATTTTACGACTACAATCTTTAGCACATAAATCATTGCTTTATTTCAAAAATGACCTACAACAGAATGTTTCAACTACGTATTCTATCTTGACCTTGAGTTATATGAAAAATTATATATTATTATATAACAATAATCGACGAATTAGCAGTTTTTCATAACAATTAATATTTCTAACAATAACGAACTTTCTATCTAATTTTGTTGTTCACTTATCCCTTACCAACGAAGGTCTACGAAGGTCAGAGATTTTGTCAAAGATCTCAAGTCTTAGTCATATACATAAATTAAAACAACAACAATGTATTATATTGAGAGTATCAAGTTTCCTAATGGAGTTTAACAATCGGCTGAGTACCTTAATCGCTCGCCATAGTAGTCCGGTGAAGCTTTTAAGACCTTGCTAGGTCAATAGCATAGTCGGTTCGAAAAAAAAAACTTAATGGAGTTTTTAGACCTACTATTTTTTTTAACCTAAATTCAAGATAGGGGGTTTTTAAAAATGTACTCTTTTTTATTATAATTTTATATTACATCATTTTTTGTTGTTGAAGTTTCTCAAACTTTGTAATAAATATGGTATTAAAGAAAACTAATGCTGCCAACAGTTTGCTTCTCAGTGTACCATACCTTACATCCGTTATTCTATGGAGCTTAAACCCATATAGTTATGTACAATCCAGGAATTAAGGAGAGATGACTTAGAATTTATATATAAAATTAAAATAGCCGCCGTGGAATGAAAAGTACTACGTTACTGAGTTGAAAACAGGCCTAAAGAAGTCCGAGTAAAAAATCTTATAAATTCGTGCTAATACCGGTAGGAATTTAAATTTTAAAATTTGATTGTTGAGAGATAACAAAAACACGAAATCGCAATGAATAATATAGTATCACGAATTTATTATTTCTACAACAAACCACAAGACATTGTGTTTAGATAATCTTTATCTAGGCATAATCTGGTTCGCAAATTTCAAGTAATTAAAAAATAACCTAAATCATCAATTAAATGTTACAAATTACTATTATTGTATTTTTAATAAGCGTCCTTAACCAGATATCTCGAGATTGTGTACTTTCCTCCAAAACTGAAATATTTGTTATGAACAAAGATTGATTCAGCGAAAATAGAACTACATTTCCTCTGCGCTTAATTTTTTTGTTTAATTGTACTAATAGAGAAACTGATAAATAAGAAAAAAGTATTGTAAAGTGAATACTAAATAAATAAATGCAGTCGTGGTCATAATTCCATACGTTCCGTATGTTAATCATTATTATTAATTTGAAAACATTAATTTTTTAACAACCAGTAATATCAATTTGGTAATAAATTCGTTTATGTAATATGGTATAATCCATTTATTTGAATGTTTGCCAATTAATCACGCTAAAACGCCTGAAACTTGATATAGGTGATTTTATAGAGGAAAGGTCCATAAGATCCATTTTTATCATATACGGTCCAGCGAAGCGTGGAAGAAATAAGCTGTATAGTTTAAATTTTAAGGTACAAAATATTCAAGCGATTTTTTACGCTAATTTTAATGTTTTTATATGAATTGCCGTTTTTTTTTGAACCGATTACGCTATTGACCTAATAATGTCTTAACAGCTTCACCGGACTACCGGATTATAGTGTTAATATGTATGTTTATATATCTATAAATTAGAATATTCGAAATTCTAATATAAAATTATAAATCTCAAATTATAGCAGGAAATAATTCAGACAAACGATCACTAATGTTAAAAATGTATGCTAAACATGGCTACACCTAGTAGCTAAAATGTAAATTGGGAAATTGCTGCATAAAGTGTGACTTGTGTGGAAAGCTCCAAGAAAAACTATAAAACACTATGTAAGGTAAACAAATAACACGATATTCATAGGGTTGCCAATAATCTGGAAAGGAGATGGGTGCCTAAGAGATAATCGAAAAACAAAATATCGAGACATATATCCCTTGCAATAATTATACAAATCTCGTTAAAAGTAGTTACCAGAATTAGATAGTATTTTCAAATAAATATAGAGCAAGTAATATTTGATCTTTAATTCTTGTAACCGGCTAACTTAGTCATGTGTACAATTAAATCTAAAACTTGCCCAGCAAAAAGTGATTACATTTTTGTAGAAAATAAAATAGTTTTTTTTAATTGAATACTCTTCCTTATGGGGACTTAAGGAGTAACAATAAATCCATATCAAAGCCTCTATCCTTCGTGTTGTCTATTTATAACCTGTGCGAAATATGAAAAACTGGTACGATTATAAAGTTTTCCAAAATTTGGCAACACTTACATGAAGCAAACAGGTTCATAATAAAATTTGTTTATTATCATGCAATCTTCTTTTTGTCTACAGACCGATTTCAACCAGTTTTAATTAAAAAAAGATGTTTTTTATCTTAAAACTCTAAACATCGTGACTACAAAATGTTAGGAATGTAACAATTTTATTATCAATTGTATAGGTACATAGTAATATGTCTAATACGTAGATATTTTATCTATATCTTTTATCTCGCGCATTATCGAATACATTCATGGATTATAATAATAAAAAGTTATGTATTCGTATTTGATTTCAATTATTATTATAGATGATTTCTATTAAACAAATAGGTGGATATTAAACGCATATAAATTTTAAAAATACTTGAGAGTAAAATGAACATTTAGTTATGTAACTATAAAGGCAATCAGCATATTTTTTTCAAAGAAGTTTCATAGCATATAGGTACATTTTTGCAATATATATAACATACGATTCATTATAACATACGATTCATTACAACATATTAAAATGATCAAAGGAAATGGAAAAGCTATTAGTCCATTAGTACGTGCTCTACCTAATAGAGGAGATAGCTGAACACATACAATATGCACGTAGGTGTGGAAAAGGATTAAAACAAAACATTTGGCAGTTTACAAAAAAAGCTATAAAACCAAGGTCATCGGAATGAGGTTTACCTTAGCACGTGCGAGAAGCGAGACACAGGCTTTCCAACAAATTTGTGTGTACACTTGTAGAGGCGCTCTCCTCCAACTGATGTGGCCAACGAGTAAACACCTCACAGCATAATCTGAGTTTCACAGTGAACAATATGAAGACCGCAAACAATATCGCGTTCGCACAACCCGGCACATCCACCACAAGCCGGCGGATCAAAACATTACTCTCACTAACGTTTTCAACACACAGACTCGATTTGCAAAATTTATTCATCGCATCCGTCGAAAGCACCTATAATTTTTATGAGCCGCACTAAAAGTAAGCTCGGGACTGAACTCGACCACGCTCCCGATTGTTTTCGGTACGTCCTGCACAGTTGTGAACACCGATAAACTGTGAGAAAAACACCATAGATACTATAATGCAGCTCGGTAACTGCCGGAAAACTTGTATCCGCACGACCAGTACAACTCAAATACGTGCGTTCGCCGGCCACACCGCCGCGCTGTAAACAGAGAGCGCGCCTCGACAACACGCGCACACATCGATACGGCACGTATCACTCGCAACATGCGCTACCAGCTCAGTGCGCACACTCGAACAAGCGACAAAAATAATCATCACGTCAACTTCCACCAATGGCTTCGCAGCTTTATCACGTCATGGCGAATTGTGATCGGTCGAGGCTCCATTGATAGATTGGCCACCGGCGAGCGTTTCAATTCGCGATTAACTGAAAGTTTTTGATAAAACTTAACTGATATGAAATCTTAACAGATGGAAACTTCTATATAACCTATACAATTTAAAGTAAAGCAAGTTTCTTGATAGTGAGGATTAATGTGTAAACACTTATTAAGCCTAATGCAGGTTTTGAGTATCACTACCGCGTACTACTGAATTTAATATATTTTTTAACAACCATTTCTTTTAATGTACTCTTAAAGCTTTCAATGTTTTCTAAATTAATTCTTATAGCCACCAGGAAGAGTGTGTATAATATTGTTGCTTATCGAATATTCTAGAGCTCAACATCTTCAACAATACATCCGCATTTCAATTATAGAAACTGATGTGATATCTATTATTAAAATCTTATAGTATGAATTTAAAACTAGATTTTATAGAAAATACACATCATAATTAATGCCTGGGCATTGTGATTTCTGAATTCGCAATATACCGGACTAGATATAAAGTAGATACAAGGAGCAACCATTCAATTCAAATTCGATTTCAATTGCTTGATATAAACTAGTTGCAAGCGAATTTGAGCGCTGGGTAGTAGTTAATAGAGTACAAATTAATTTTTAAATGTATTTAATTGCACACTGTAAACAGATTAACAAGAATATTTTATATACGTTAATGAGCATAATCGTGGCTGCGCGTCCAAAACCTACTAATATACCATGTATATTATATGTATATAACAATTTATTTTTTATTCTCTTGAAAAGACAACAAGATAACATAGTGAATTTTATCATCGCTAGAATTATATATAACTTTTGTTATTATCGTATACTTTAAATTCGTATTTCATCGCGGTTTTAAATTATACAGAAGTGTAACTATCACCCAAAATGCCCATAGCTGATAAAACGCTAAAGTCTTCGTAACGCAAGACAATTAAAAGAAAAGTTTTGGCGGGATTTTAGTCTATCATGTAGTAGATTTTATATTTTATTCATAATCTTGTGTTATTTGACTCTATATTTTGTAAATTTGGTGGTGTTTTACGTATTATAGTTAGTTTATTGAGCATAAGTGAAATGAATGCAAAATAATACCACGGAGCATGAAATTCTGAGATGAAGGAAGGTTCTAACAACGGATCCACCATCTTGTTAGAATATTGACTCACACGACGCTTAACCCTTAAATGCATATTGTTGCCAAAAGTCTACAAACCAATTTTTATTATTTTAAAAAGTGACAGCTGTGACAAGTGTTTTAGAACGTATTTTTATATCATAGCTAATATCATAATGAAAAAAAAAACGTGTAAGAGGGTCACAGAAAATAAAACTAGCGGGTAATTTCACATAAGCATTGTGAAGGTGGAAAAAGTTGGTTGTATGATAATTTGTGACTTTTGAATTAAGATTTAGTGAGAATTAATTGCCGAAAAGAGTTAAAAAAATAACAGATATATTAGACGTACGGTAAGAAATCAATATTATAACGTTTTTTTTTTTTGGCAATTTATCCTGAATGTGTTTGAATTTTGATTTTTATGTATGTTGCCAAATGTCTACATCATGCGTGAAGAACAAGTGGCCGATTACGAAGGTATAGACATATGTCGCTTGTTGGAAAGACAACAAGATGGTGACTTTAGCGTCTACCTACGTCGGTGCTGAACCCGCAGGCACAGTAAACAGATATGATTAAAAGGAAAAAAAGAAATCACCATACCATGCCCAAAAATCATAAAGGACTACAATGCCCATATGGGAAGAGTAGATCTGATGGATCGTTTCTTAGGAAGGTACAGAATCAGAATAAAAAGTCGAAAATGGTACCTTCGGCTTTTTTATCATATGATAGACATGGCGGTTATAAATTCTTGGGTGTTGTATAAGAAATCCCATATGAGTAAAGGGACAAAAAAAGATTATGAATATTGTAGAATTTCGGTCAGACTTAGCAGACACATTATGTAACTATAAAAAGTCTGCCGAAAATAAAAGAGGAAGACCATCCAGTAGTACTTTAAAGAGAAAATTTGATGCAAAAAAGCACCGCGGCCCTATGAAGCCTGTTCCACCCAAAGACGTTAGAACTGATGGGGTGGATCATAATGAGAAACGGTGTAATACCAAAAATAGGTGCAAATTGCCGGGGTGCAAGAGGTTTTCACGGACGGAATGCACCAAGTGTCACGTGGCCCTTTGCCACATCAAAGAACGAAACTTTTTTGCTACATTTCATACATAAATAACCCTATGGATTATAAGATCCATAGGTTTATTTATGTATGAATAAGATTTTTCATCACCAACGTAGATGCATAGTGTAGCCAAATGGCTACAATAAATTTTTTTACAAAAATATAGTTTTTATTGAAACCAAGATTTTTTTCCCCCTTTAACTGTGACTCAACTGAAATATTTATTTCATAATTAAATAAAAAATCATGCATTTAAGGGTTAATATTAAAATGATCGCACGACGCTTGTAATATTATTGACTACTCGACAATGGCAGTAATAATCTGAAAAATTAATTGCCAAAAATAAAGTGAAAAAAAATAATTAAAAGAGTATTATAATCTGTACATAAATGCTTTATATTAAATTAATTACACTAAAAAGGCCGAAATTGGATAACAGTGAACGAAACTAAGGAACGAAAAAAGAAATTTAGCGCGAAATTTCATACAAAGACTAGAGAAGATAGAATAATTATAAAGATAAAGTAAATTTTCAAAAAAAAGTATTAACCGACTTCAATATTAATCAGAGGCATAGAAATAAGGCACTAAAAACCGGAAAATAAATAGGTTATCAAATTAACCAAATGTAATGAAACATATGAATATGTGTGCTACCAGGAGATGTATTGGAAGTCGGTGCCAACCGAAGATCATATCATCTACATCTAGGTACAAAGGCACCGACTTCCAATGCATCTCCTGGTAGCACAAAGGTTACGTTTTAAATGCATCGCGCTCGCTGAATGTTCGCCATTTTGTTCTTTTGTCTCGCTTTAGTTTAGGTTACGTTAGACTTGCGAAAAAAGGACGACGCGAACTTGCCTCGGGCAAGCGTGATGCATTTACTTCGAAGCCTTTTTAAAGCAAGCATTTAATACGTATTTAACTTTTTTGTAATAACATCGATTAAGTTTAACAACCATTATCTATAATAAAATCTAGCTGTGCCGGCGACTTTGTCTGCGTGGAACTAATGTAAAAAAAACATTCGCGTTTACTGTGTCTTAGATATTATTATACTTGATATATCTAATATCCTGTTTTGTAAAAGAGTGAATTGCAATTACTTACCTACTCTTTTCTCGTTCTTATCTCGAGCCGTCATTCAAATTACAATAATTTTTGATAGGGTGAACCGATCTTAATGAGACAGATGAGTATTTATCGCGAACGTAATACTTTAGCAGTAATTAGTATTCAAACAAACAGACAGACAGATATTTTTATTATTTAATTGCATTCATGCGATAAAAACAATATCCCGAAGAGCCGTTAATGCTAGTTGAATGATGTATATTACTCACCTGGCCATCTGCCAACCTGGAGATGAAATTGTTCATTTTTTTTTTATTCTGCATATGACAATTCACGTGAAGCGGAAATCGAAAAAAAGGTGAGGTTATAAAATTCGTTCATATTCAGCCTAATTGGACTTCTAGTAGGTGTGTATGTGAATGCATTTGTTTTGTATCACGTTTATTTGTCAGGTTATGGGCTTCTAAAGAGCAGTCACATCTGAAATTCAGTTTTTTTTGAAGTAGTTCTTCGAATTGAACAAATTTACAATAAAATATTATATTCTATATTCATATATTCGAAACAAAATTTTAGTAAATTGGCATTTTGTTTTCTTTTTTTACGGCAAAACGTAGCTTAAAATGCACATAAAATATACTATAATTGCTTAACTAAGAACAAAATTGGTTAAGTAGAGAGATCGATTAATGTACATATAAAACACAAGATAACTAATGCAGCTGTTTTCTTAGTTCCAATAAATAAATGTAATTGTGAATGTAAATGTAAACTTAATATCAGTATGCTTCGGCAATCGTACAGTCAACTTACCAAGCTTAGCGAATCACATTGCATTGTCATATTAGATAATATTGTGGCAAAGATTAGACTATAACTAGATAACAATTTATTTTTTTCTCGAACTGACTACGCTATTGGCCTAGCAAGGTCTTAACAGCTTCACCGGACTACAAGATAACAACAAACATTTTAGTTAATGTTATAATAGATGACATGTAACTATTTTTACTACTTTTTTTAAAACATATGTGCCGAGAATAATCCTAGAAGAGTAATAATATACGTATGTAACACTCAGCACATGTCTAAATATTCTAACTTACTGTCGACACAGTTACGTGCTCAGTGATGAATGAATTTATTGAGGAAAACCAGATGCCCTCTAAAACAATAGATATTGAAGGGCTCTGCTCCTTATATATAAGCCTGCATTAGAGGCAATATAAATATTTTATATAAGACTAACTTCTGCTCGCGACTTCAGCCGCGTGAAATAGTTACTTTGACCTAACGCTAACACGTAGAGGTTACTCTAAAAGGAAAAAACACCCCGATTTTGAAACATTCTTCACTGGCACTCCGCTCCTTAGCGTGATGATATATCCTATAGCCTTCCTCAACAAATCAGCAATACAAAAATGAAAGATGTTTTTAAATTGGACCAGTAGTTCTCAAGGTTAGCGCGATCAAGCAAACAAACTCTTCAGCTTCATAATATTAAGTATAGATTTATACAGATAATTAATACATAATTTATATCTATGTAACTATATCACTGCTTACGCCATTTACACAAATAATAACGAAACGGTTTCCTCACAACAGTTTGATTATAATTGATATAAAGGGTTAATAAAAGTAGGTAATTAAAAAATCAAGTTTTTTTTTTAATTTAATACATGTTGATGTTACGAGTTCCGGTTTTTTCTAATCGCTTTTTGTGTAAATAGCTAATTCTTTTGATTAGGCGATGATATAATGGAATAACAATTAGTTTAAAATCTTATTTTGTAGTGAACTACGTTAGTGAAATATGATAATAAGAAATTGATTATAAGTAGTCTCATACGTCCTGATTTAGCCGAAATTATTCCGGTTTCAAATATTAGTCCTAAACGTTTTCTATATTCTCGAACATTCTGCATAACATAGAAACGTACTGAAACAATGGGAACTTTGATTTATATAATACTTAAATACACAAACAAACACATACATTTTCGATAAATTTACTTCATTTTAGTCGTATTAAAATGTACCAACTTACGTTTTCATCTATCTTCACGATTGTAATCTGGTAAATTCTTACACAAACATCGACTGATTACTGCCTACTATTTTTTTTTATGCCAAAAGTCAGTAAACCGGTTGACGGCCCACCTGATGGTAAGTGGTTACCATCGCCTTTGAACAACTTGTATTGTGTTGCCGACCTTGAAGAGCGTGTTTCAGTCCCTTTTGAAAAGCCCCATATCATGGCCCTGAGGAAAAACTGTTATGGGCAACCCATTCATAACGCTAGCGTACACATAAGGAAGGTTCAAGAGAACCTCACGGTAGTTGCGATTTTGCTAGCTTTTAAGGTGTGTGGATGAGCGATCAACCAGTGGCGGGAGGTGCGAGTTTGAAAAGGTGAGGTCTAGGTCCTAGTTTTGGTCTAACCAATTCAAATTTCTCGTGCATGCTTGACAGAAGACGGTCTTTTACCTACCCATCACTGTTCTTAATATCTGTAGTACTTTCAATTTTTTACGCATCTATACCTAAGTTACCTAAGGTACAAGAAACTATCTTTATTGTAAAAATTCAATAGATTAAATTCATCGTCAAAATAAATTTGTTATTTTTAAATGAAATGACTACAAATAAAGTATTGATATACCTACCTTTTATAAACTTTTAATCCTTTCCAGTAACCAGTCACTTTCTTAGAAAATGTTCACACGAGTTACGATTAATTCAATTAGAACAAATGTGGTATAAAATCATATCTGCCGTTCATAATGCTAATTAAGGTTTCTTGTCCAATTAAAGGTTATTTGAAAATGAAGGTTAATTATACAAAAGTATTAAATACACTAAGGATAAAACAAAAAAGAAACAATTGAAATATAATGATGAATATACCCGTTGAGGAATAGTAATCAGTTTCTTCTGAATTGTATCCTATGAATTATATGTTAGGTTAACTACCATAGAGGCTTTATTTATTCAACTTTATAAAATGATTCATAATCAATGAGCAATATTCTAAGTATAGTAAGATCTTCATATGTTACAAGTAAAAACAACGTGTGGTTCATCTTAATAACAGTGTGATATAACTATAAGTATTATTTAAAATTTTAAAGTTGAATGATTATAGAAATTTGAAGCGATTGTGGCTCAGTAATTAGCTAGCATGTTGGAATACCATTTCGATTGGTATTGGTTCGAATTCTCGCACATTCAGTTTTTTTTTTCTCGAACTAACTATTCTATTGTTTTTTTTTTTCGAACTGACTACCTTATTGGCCTTACTAGACCTTCACAACATCACCGGACTACAACTAAGCTATTGACCTGGCAAGATCTTTACAGCTTCACCGGACTACCGCACATTCAATGCTCAATAGCCGGAGCTTTGGTTATCTTTTGTACGACTTTTTCTAAGCCCAACTCACAGGCTACCATCTTCCAATGGAAAATCAGTCGACAAGAACCTCAGTGTGTTTCGGGGGCTGCATTTGAGAGCCAGTTCTAGGTTTATTGAATTTTCCAATTTGGATCACATCGCCCATTAAAATCAGATGAGATTTTGGTTAGATGCTAAAAGCTATAAATGTTTAAAAAAATATATATATGACAAATGTGCTATAAACATTTCTTAAATTTTTCAAATTCTAGCCTAACCAAAGCGAGATAAAAGAGCAAGGTGGCGAATATTCAACGAGCGCGGTTTGCCTTAAAATCCATATATTGACAGAATTGGTATAACACAGCAACCATTCTCTTACGAACGTAATATGATACGTACATACTTTAGACTTAAGTAAATATTCAAGAGTAAGTAACATAAGTAGTATCAACTAAACCTTTAAAGTGCTGAAATTTCCATGTAAGATACCAATAGCGTAAACTGTAGTCTTTATTTATTAATATTATTTTTTTTTCTATGTCAGAGGAGGCAAACGAACAGGTCGGTCATCTGATGTTAAGTAATTACCATCGTCCATAGACACTTGCAACACCAGGGGAGTCGCAGGTGTGTTGCCAGCCTGCGTTGTAGGGGAGGAAGGGAAGAGGAGAAGGGGAAGGTGAGGAGAGGTGGTCCTCCGGCGTTCTCACTGACCGAACGAAATGCAGCAATGCAAGCACAGTTTCTTCACGTCGGTGTTTCTGTGGATCGGGTAGTACTACCCCGGTCGAGCCGACACATTCATGCGGAAACCAGTAATAGCTGCAGCGTGGCTCTACCACCTACGAAAAATTTAATGCGTGTCATCACTTTTGTACTACAGGGGGTCTATGAAATTTCAGTTTCATTTATTAAACTAACCAAATATATCTTAACAGTCGTAAACGAACTTTGAAACTATCACGAAATGTTGGACCACTTAGATTTCGCTATATAGATTGTATGCTGTATATAGTAGACATATTTTTGTAATTATCAAATATTTTTAGTTTGTTTAATAAATATAATAAGAAACACAAAAAACATGAATTTAGATCAGTAACTGAAGGGAGAGTATTAACAATCAAATAAAAAGAGTTGTTTTTCAAATACACAAATAAAATTTCATTTGAGTGATGCAAATATTACTCTTCGGAAATGCATCGTGATTTTTTTTTTGTTTGGTGCTACTTCACTATTTCCGGCTGTAACAGATTGACAGCTTCCACTCGCAGTAGAATGTATATGTTTAATCATTTTTATAATGTTAACAGTTGATGTACAAATAAAGAAACTGAAAATATAAAAAAAGCGAGGCAGTCTTGAGGGCTACCGACAAAAGTGAAAACTCAAAACAATGAAATAAATGTGTTCTCATTTGAATTTTCATATTAATTATAGTGTGAATAACATTAATTAACAGATTTTGTTTATTGAAATTATTAACATTAGTGTGGTTTTCATATCTATTGGAATTTCCAATAATTATATGCATTTCCATAAAGCCTATTAATCAATCAAACGTATGATGAGCTGCAAAATATCAATATTGTATATACACCGGCCCTTATACTACGCATCACTAATCGGCCGGTCATGCTGAAATAGCATGTTAAGACGCGACAAATTTATACCCTGCCAAAAGTACCGCTCAACGCACCAAAAGAAGTTTTCATTTAAAAATACATTAACTATTGTTTTTTTTCAATTAACCGATTCAATTCTATCAGTTACAGGCCATCAATGTAGTTACCAAAAATCGACATATTCTAACATACGGTTCCTGTGCATGTAAAAGATATATTTGTCAAACTATTACAGACAGAAAGATAAAGTATTATCGAATAAATTAAATGAACTTTCCATAAAATCCGAAACAATAGGTTCAATGCAAATGAAATCGTTAGGACAGTATACATATAAGAGACAGTACGGAAATTAGCTATAAACGCTCGTACCGGCACACACAAACATGCACATCAACGAGACCCCTAAGCGGTTTTCGCGATACTGTCCATAGAATACATTTTAAAAACTCTCGTAGATGCGTCGTTTGTGTGAGTGTGCGATTTTCGAGCGTTTGTAGGTAGTTTCACCACTGTTTTTCATGTTTATACTGTGTCGTTAGTGAGTAGCAAATGATTTAGTATAACTTTACTTAACCTTCCATTACGCGTTGCGCTTAAGCGAACAAACATTTGTCCACTGACAACGGAAATGTCAAGTCTGTTTAGTTGATAATGTCTTAAATTAATCTCAAAAACCACTAACCTAATGTTATTCTTTTGGGTAATCATTAATTTTGTTTAAGTTGTTACCATTGTTTTCCGGTCAACTGTCAGATAAGCTGTAATATTGTAAAACAGTATTGAAATTGTAGTATAACGAAAGAGTTTTTCCTTTCCAATATTGAACTAATAAAGACGTTTTTCCTCAATGCCAGTGGGCATTATTACGTTGATGTTATTAATTTTCCTTCACTGTCATTAATACCAAACTCAACTATATGAATATATCTACACGCACACAGAAGTCCGGACTTTGTGAATATAGAATTGATATTTTGCCAATCATAAGGATCATTAGCTTATAAAATTAGCTACATCAGTTTTGGTTCCTAATTCCATTTTGCTGATTACAAAGACCGAGAAATCGGATGTTTCATTTTTCCGTTAGACACTAACTAAAGCAAACTTTTACCCAAACGTAGACAGAAGTAGTAAAGGTACGTATTATAGGCGTGAATTTTTTTTATATATAACACGAATAAGCTGCAATATATATTTGGTCCAGTTTATAAATCGCTTAATTTTATAAATACCCATCTCACTGTTACCTAATACTGTTATCTCCATAATTAATCTGAACTATCTAAAGCCCTTTAGTACCAGATTTAACAGGAATCTGTAAGATTAGACGTTAATGATAATTTTTTGGTGTAAAATTATGGAATTTGAAAGTATCTATTAATATGCATATCCAGTAAATATATGACCTCGATTTAACATTACATATAGTACACAGTCGGCGCATTTAATGTGAAGAGCACAACGAAGAATAATTGAGATTTTGAAATTCATTCATGTTCAACCTAATTGAAGTGTAGTAGGTATGAATGTGAATACACAAAATATTTTTTAAATTATGTTTATTTGTGGGCTTCTAAAGAGTCATATGTAAATTTCGGATTTTTTGAAAATAGTTCTTCGAATTGAACAAATTTAAAATAAAATATGAAGCCCACCTGTTCGTTTACCTTTTTTTTTTATATCAAATGTGGCAAACGAACTGGTGGGTCACGTGATGTTAAGTGATCACCACCGTCCATAGACACTAGCGACATCAGGGACGTCGCAAGTGCGTTGCCAGCCTGTATATGGGAGAAGCGGGAGGGGAGGGGAAGGAAAGGGAAAGAAGGAAAGAGGAACGGACGTGGGCCTCCGGCTCTCTCACTGACCGAACGAAACACAACAATGCAAGCACTGTTATTTCACGTCGGTTATCTGTGAGAGGGGTGGTACTACCTCGGAGGAGCCGACCCATTCATGCTGAAACCAAAAATAGCTTCAGCGGGGCTCTACCACCTATGATATAATAGAAAAGAACAATTTTTACACAATTATCTTAAAGTAGAGATACATTACATTTACATTCTTATTATATGTATAGATAATACAATAGATAGTGAATTGAAATTTTAAGCTTACGTACATTTATGTTTCCAATATCTCCGTTTTATTTATTTATCTACTTCCTATCAACCATTTTCCTCGAACGTTGGTATTATAAAGATTTAATTTTATATTCTCTGTTTACATACTATATTTGTTTATCTTGTTGAAATATATCATTACATAGTGTAAAACAAAGTCCTCTGCCACGTCTGTTTGTTTGTCTGTTCGCGATAAGCTCAAACACTAATGAACGGATTTTCATGCACTTCTAGATACAGTGATTTATGAGAAATGTTTAGGTATATAATTTGTCAAGTGTTTTTTTGAATCTGACTACGCTATCGACCTAGCAAGGTTTTAACAGCTTCACCGGACTACCAAGGCGAGCGCTTGCGGCATTCAACCGACTTTATTTGACAACTAGCTCAAGGGTGCACGGCACACCTCGGCTTGGCTGATACGTGCAATGTGCGACCTATCTGAGCTAACCTAAGCTAACTATTCATATATATATATATATACTCCTGAACTTCTCTGTCACTGGTGCTATTTTCAAACTTCCTCTGATATACTCATTCTTAATCTTCTTATACATTCTAGTCACACCACACATCCATCTTAACATTCGCATCTCTGCCACATGTAATTTCCTCTCATCCGTCTCTTTCGTAACCCAACATTCGGACGCATACAGCATGACAGGTCATATCATAGTTAATAACAATAATTAACAGATTATATATATATATATATAATCTGTACCAAGCATACATACCGGGCCCTGAAGTTGATTCCCCGCACGCCCTGCACATCAGAGGACGCGCGAGAAGAAACCACGGCGGCATACATACCTCAACAATTTTTATATATATTTCGTATCGGATAATTTTCTAAACTATTTCAGTTCGATAAGGGAAAAAAATAAAACCCTTCAACTTTCATTCGTAAGCATGTATGCGTGCACGTGTGTGGAGATGATATGTGTAATATTGTCCGAGTGATGTAAGATTTTGTGTCACTGTATCGCGCAAGCAGCGCATTCGAGGACTCCACACCGAGGAAACGGCCCTAGGCTTGAGCCGCTGCTGAGGGGGTCCCAATCTGGTAATTTGTCAAGGTTTTTTTTTATTATCAGGACGGATCAACGTCCGCCAGGCCAGCTAGTATCAAAATAAATATAAGCACTTTTTTACTGATTAAGCTTTACCTATTCGTCATAAATGTTTTATGATTACTTTTGTCATATTACAAGCAATTATAAATATGTGTCATATTTATTCAGCTCTAAAAATAATACCCTCCCCATTCGTAGAGAATAATCATTCCAGAGTGCACACTAAATATACTTAATTTAGTCAATTGTGTGCCATAGTGATTGATATACTCATTTCCAAGTCAAATCAATGTTGACCTTATAAATATAAATTTATATATTTCTCATCCGCAATATCTGTTCACAATTATAATAATTGCTTCCACTGTATAATCATTCTAATTATAGTTATTGCAATAGCGGGAAATATCATAATAAAATTATTAAGTAGATATGTAAGATTACGTCGTATCATACAAATTTCTTATTCTTCACTTTGAATAATTATACATTATTAATTATTTGATATATTTTATTAGTTTTTATTTGAAAAAAATATTTCTTTATATCAAAGGAGGCAAACGAACAGATGGGTCACGTGATGTTAAGTGATCACCACCGTTCATAGACACTAGCGACATCAGGGAAGTCACAAGTGTGTTGCCAGCCTGTACATGGGGGAGGATGGGAAGGTTAGGGAAAGGAGGAAAGTGGAAGAGAGATGGGCCTCCAGCGCTCTCACTGACCGAACGAAACACAACAATGCAAGCACAGTCATTTCACGTCAGTTTTGTGTGAGAGGGGTAGTACTACCCTGTACCAGACGACCAATTCATGCTGAAACCAGTAATAACTTCAGCGTGCCTCTACCACTTGCAAAATTAAAAACAGAGTGGAGATTTAATTTATGTTGATAAAAATCTTTTCCGATCTGATAATTATTAATTTATTGGACTATAGGAATTTAAATGCGTGACCGCAAATATCACAAAATTTATTTAAGTAGTAAAAGTTTTATTTAAGAAATTTAAAGTTTATTTCTGTTATTAAAAAAAAAGTATGAAGTTGATAATGATAATAGTTGAAATTAATTTTAATGGCTTTATTTTACTGGTAAATAAGATAATAGGTATTATATTAGTATGTATGACAATTATGTTTGATCTGGTCGTGAACATAATAATGCTTATAAAGAAGGCATAGTGACTGATTTTTAGTTTCTCCGATTTCTATAGATTTCGATAATTAAAGCAGTGCAAATCCAAATGAGAGGAATATATACTATAAAATGTATTTCTATTAAATAAAATTGAAAATTGTGATCCTAAAAACCTTTAAAATTAGGTTATTATAACTAATCAAATTTTTATTACTTTGATCGTTTTTAAGCATGGATAGATAGTATTTTGATAGTTTGAACACCGCGTCGAAAGCTTGCGACCGAATCGTAACTTTCTATGAAGGCAAACATCGTGAAAAAACATGGTTGCTTTTCTAAACCCACCTGGCTAGTTATCACCATCAAATTCAAAATCTGTCACATTGATGTATTCCAGCTGCTGCATTTGAGAACCAGCCCCATCTATGTTTAACGTGTTTACCATCTCAAACCACATGAGATGAGATTGTGATTAATCGTTATAAGGTGGTAGAGCCACGCTGAAGCTATTACTGGTTTTAGCATGAATGACTCGGTTCGCCCGGGGTAGTACCACCCTCCCGCAGAAAACCGACGTGAAATAACAGTGCTTGATTGTTGCGTTTCGTTCGGTCAGTGAGAGCGCCGGAGGACCAACTCCCCTACCCTCGCCCCTCCCTCCTCTCCCTCACTCTACAGGCTGGCAACGCACTTGCGATTCACCTGGTGTTGCAACTGTTTATGGACGACGATGATCACTTAACATTAGGTGACCCGTCTGTTTGTTTGCCTTCTATGACATAAAAAAAAGCTTAACAAGATGTGAGCTCTCAATGTGATTTTACTCAAAAGAATAATATTATGTCAACGCCGAAACAAAAGTGAGAAGACACACACTTGACATATTGACGGGACAAAGAGAAGCGCATACGTTCACAATTTATCTACCGCAACAGTGAACTAGAGCGACCGCGACTCATTGGAATTATATGGACATGTTTTTATTTTTAACATTATTCCATGAAATGAAGACAATGTACCTGAATGTTTTTATTTTAAACTTTAAAACATACGCGGTCCTAATCAGCCTTACAGCTTTGCCTTTTTCGGCAATGATATTATGCACCTTGTGATATTATATGTACCTACTATATTGCATCGAACGTGACTAATAACGCTTCTCGATTTGATTTTCATCAATAAGTGCATAACATTGTACTTAGAATAGTCACGAGAACTCGTTTCTTATACATGAAAGACGTAAACTTATATTCAATTGTTAATTAATTAATATTTGAAATTGATAAAATGTACGCAGCTAACATTAAAATTCGGGACAACAAATTATGGAAGCATTGTACAAAGTCAAAGTATACGTTAATATTTAGTTGTAAGAATTCCTCTTGTTTAAATCATTTATTTCACCAATACTTACATGTTATAATTAATTAAAAACATATCTATTCAACTTTGTTTCCTGAACAATGTTTTTTTTAAAACTTTAACATACAATCCCTAAATCCTTTAATTATAATATATTTACATGTACAAATTGTCATTTTTCTGTCTTTTTTTCTATTTTCTTTTGTATACATTTTTGTTTATACCGGATAAACTGTCATTTTAACTGTAAAATTATAATAACTAAAATACAATTACATCTCTGTCTTGAGATATCTTTATTCTATACTAATATTATAAAGAGGTAAAGTTTGTGAGTTTATGACGTTGTAGGGGGTAATCTTAGGAATAGTAGTTCTGATCCTATTTGAAACATTCTTTTAATATTACATAAGTCATTTTTATCGAGGAAGGTTATAAGCTATATGTCATCACGCTAAGGCCAATAGGAGCTGAGCGGCAATGAAAAATTTCTCAAAACAGTTTTTTTTCCGCTTCCGCTGCGTGTTTGCGTTAACCCGAAGTAATTGTTCTGTGCGGACGAAGTCGCGGGCAGGGGCTAGTATGTTATAAAACGAAA
This sequence comes from Antheraea mylitta, assembly GCA_014332785.1. NCBI lineage: Eukaryota > Metazoa > Arthropoda > Insecta > Lepidoptera > Saturniidae > Antheraea > Antheraea mylitta. The sequence continues at coordinate 4,466,256 of JACEII010000027.1, read as the reverse complement.
TAGGTGTTCTAATTTATGCAATTATCGAATATGAAAACGCCTCTTCTATTACCTTTCTTATTTTATAGTATGTATTCACGCAGCTGTATTCTGCTCCTTTGTGAGCACCTAACTAACTAACAACGAATACTTAGATGAAACCTCTGTGGATGAAACTATGAACAGAATTAACTAATTATATATATTTTCAACTTTGATCCCACGATCACAAAGTCTACAATCGAATAAATTGTTTGACTTAAAATTTTCATAATTAATTTTATGAGTGTTAGCGGATATACTTTATAGATTTTGAATAAATTTGCATAATGTTTATAACACAATAAACAGTTTATATAACCGATTGTGAAAAAGTTGATTGTTGTACAGGACGTGGGACGAACTCAAGTGAATGTCAGGCGAAATACACGCCTTCTAATTACACTTTGATATTGAAATTATCTTTCGTCCGTTACTATTTTGGTACTGATGTTATAATTATATGTTATTTATATGTAAAATGTAACCAAATCAGTTTGTTATCTAATGTTATGTTTGTCATGTGAAAAAGTTTCATGCTGAAATCGAACAGCGTGCAGATTTTTTTTTTCAAATTGCCCAGTGCGTTAAAACGACAATTTCATATTTAACTCATATTACTACAAACATTAACTTTGTTATAAAAATTATAATACTCGAATGAATATGAATAAAAAAAAATATAATTAAATTTATTATATTAAGTTTTCCTTCATGAAATATCTGTCTATTCCTAAAAATATATTATGGAAATAGTTCACATGTCACTATCGAAATTGATGTCCTTTGTTCTGTAGTTGTAAATCTACTGTAGACGGAGGGTGTCGGCCGTATATCGTTAATAACTGAATGCCAAGAATTTCTCACTGAAAGTAAACCAAATGAGCTCAGAGCTAGTTTAGATTCCGATTACGTTATTGCAATACAAATTTATAATTGTTCATTATTATTATTTCTCTTTGTTCGCTTTCTCTTGCTTACTTATTCACTATTTAGGACATACTTTATTTGTATTTAACATATACCTAATGCGGTCATAAACTAAGCGTGAAGAAAAGTGGTGGGTAAACACTGTGTTGAGTAGAGTAGGAACAGTGTGTCTGGCTTGCCTTCGGATATTGAAGACATACGTGCTTCTCGCTTTCCTTTTGAAAGTGTCACGTCTACCGTACGTGAACTACACATATTTTTTTTATTTTCGGAAATCAAGAAACGTTTTTTTTATTAATTACTCAAAGTATATCTGGCCAGTATTCTAAAATTAAAAACGATACTAGGTACAAGAAATCATTGACGTACTCACGCGAGACCGCCTTATTTTTAATCGACTTCAAAAAAAGGAGGAGGTTATCAATTCGACTGTATGTTTTTTTTTTTATGTTTGTTACCTCATAACTTTGGACTGGCTAAACCGATTGTGAAGATTCTTTTTTTATTTGAAAGCTAGTGCTTCCCGTGTGGTCCCATTTTTTTGGTCCAGTTCTGTCAACGGCATCCAGTGCAAAACCGTATAAGTGTTAAATTTGCATTTGGTGTGTATACGACAAATAGACGAATAACTCAATATCATGCCCACCAATTTCGATGATTCCTTTTTTATTGTAAAGGGTGTTCTTCAAGGGTAGTTTGATGAGAGTTTGGTTAGGTTCTGATTATGGGATCCCTGACAAAGTAACACAACTTTCAAGAAACAAGCCTACTCCTTTCTTAAGGGCCGGCAACGCATCTGTGATTCCTCTCGTGTTGCAGGTATCCATGGGCGACGGTGATCACATACCATCAGGTGACCCACATGTTATAGAAAAAAAAAATTATGTACACTAAAAATGGAAAAATAAAGTAAATTTAAAAAAAAAAGAATTAACCGACTTCAATATTAATCAGAGGCATAAACATCTCTTGGTAGCACACATATTCATATGTTTCATGAAATTTGGTTAATTTGATAAACTATTTATTTTCCGGTTTTCAGTGCCTTATTTTTATGCCTCTGATTAATATTGAAGTCGGTTAATTCTTTTTTTTTGAAAATTTACTTTTTACAGTCATTGTTTTATATTTACTAATGCCTGTGATTTTTATTTTATTGGTTCAAACGAACTACATATGGATAGGCTTTTATTATAAATATAAACTACTTATTCCATATTATTATATTACCTCAAAGTTGTATCTCACACCAACAGATAAATACCAATAGTAGAGTATACTTATATATCCCAGATAATGATCTAATAAGTCCTCTATCTATCAGTAAAAATCAAAATCGATTCAGCTATTTCCATTAGGTCGAACAAAAAAATAACTTTTTTATATGTATATACATTTGATTTAGTGTATTATTCGTCACTTTTTTATTAATATATCTGTGCTATCTCAATTACAGGCTCATGGACTACGACATGTGTTGTTCCATTGATAATGGGGTGACATTAAAATAGTTTAAAGTTTTAAAATATAAATGAGGATCTGCCAGTCTTGAGTGGCATTTATACGAAGTGTGAATGTTATTAATTACTTAATTAGTATTATATAAAAACAATATAACCATTACATTGCCATATGGTTGCCAACCATCAAAATAACACAATTCTACCAACTTCAGCAAAAAACAGTGCGTGACCAAAAGCCGTGAAGACGTTCGTGAAGGCTTTCAGTAGAAATTGTATAAAAACTACCTCCGGGTTTAACGTCCGATTTCGCTACTAAAGACTGTAATGAAAAAGCATTATCTACATGTGCAATTAGGATTTAAAATATTGTTACCATCGGCAACAATTCTAAAAAAAAAATTTAAGTTACTCTACAGATTTATGTAATATAAACTCATGTGTTTTTTATTAAGTATCTTTATTAAATATAAGTAGATATATAACAGATAATACGCTGATTGTGTCAAGGGTAAAATATATTTATTACAAGCTCACATATACATAATTTGTCTTTTAATTTTGTATCGTTCTGAGCAAGTGAATGGAATATTTTTATTTTATAGCCCGTTTGACATTTCAATATGGCGTAAGCTTTTCTCATAAAACGCTATTTTACGATGAATTAAAATTACTCGAAAATACTATAATTAATATATTATTAAGAATAAGACACATCTTTTCGTGTCACGTTTCCTATAATAATTATATCCGCTTTGAAGATTTTTGAGGGAAAAACTTCTATAACAACGTTCAGGGATTTTTGGTAGGAGAAAAACTTATTGGTTCGCGTCACCGATGAATCCGACATGCTTGGAAAGGCTGAATAACATATGCGGCGGATTAGTGACGCGTAGTTTCCGCTATATTATTTGTACATGTGATCATGATATTTGGTTTTAACTTGTGCAGCCCAGCATGTATGATTAATTAAGAAACTATATAAAAATGTGTATAATTATTGTTGGGAATCTATATATCAATACGTGAAGCAAAAAAATTGTACCCCTTTTTAATCTATTTCCCCTCAACGGGTGAACTTGAAATTTCGCATAGTTAAAGTTTATATGGCGGAGAAGTGCAGAAAGTTGCAGAAAGCAGAAAGCAGAAAGTTGGATTACCCATGACTTGACCTCCGCGGTTACAATGTTTGCAACAACGTCAACCTCATGTAGCAACAAAAAAGAATTTATTTTCAAAAGCTAATGGTAGTATTAAAACATTTTTGTCTTGGATTCACCATTTGATTGTATTGTGGATCCATTACTTTTCCAAACGATGTTACTGGGCATATCACTATTTATCATAATGAACAGACTACATTTAATTCAATATCATTGAAAAATACCACCCACACATGGGGGTCGTGTAAAATTAATTGAAAATTGTGTCATGGGTTGCGATAAATTTCTTTGTTTTCGTAAAGTTATGTTTGCTTAAAATGTGAGAGCTTTAGCACGTGGTTTTTGTTTCAAATTTATAATTAATTTCAATTTTCATTTACACATAGATTTTTTTTGTGTTTATATAATTAAAGATCATGGAAAATGGCAAATAACTGAGTAGCCATGATGAAAACCATTGATTATAGAAGTATACCTTTTGAAGAAGAACTCTAATAAAGTTCAAACTTTAAAAAATCAATTAACTATGGTCGAATGTCGACCACTGGGCGCCCACTAGTAATTATAAATATGTCTAATATTGATAACTTCAATTTACAATCATATATCTCAATACTATAATCTACTATAATCAATTTGAAAATTGAGAGAAGAACACATTCTATTGTTTTGAATTTTCTCTTTTGTTTACTACGGTCCTTATGGCTTCCTTGATTTTTTTAAATATTCTTATAAGTTTTAGAGAGCAAGAATCTTATCTAATGACGAAATTTTCTTAAATAATAAATATACTAAACCAAACGAAAGACTGACTCCTAAGTGTAGCTGCCGGAACACGCCATAAGAATTTGGCGACAAAGTTTCGTCTTAGAAAAAGCCCATCACAGCATTTTTTTTTTTATTGAAGCACGACAAAGTGACTGCACTATGCCTGATGGTAAGCATAGTACAATCCAAAAACAGTGGCGACCACCGAGAGACAGATCATCCATCGTCAGTCGCCGCTGTCATGCCGGCCATAATGACGAAAGTCGTCTGGTACTGGACATGCACAGGCTGATCCCGAAACGCGACGCGCAAAAGCGAGTCACTATGACGGGCTTTTTCGCCATGTACATGGTGGTTGCGACCCAGTCGGGCTGTAAAACCCTACCACCTCGCTGTCGCCATTGCCTCGTTCGTTGATCAGCAGGGTGCACCACGTATGTTTTCCTTCACCGAAATATCCAACTTATTCGCGAATATTAAGATACTAAACTTAAATGTCGATCGACGCGGTGTCCAATTACTTTAATCACAGAGCCATAATCATTTTTAAGATTGTTTATAAGAAGAAAAATTTTACCCATAACGTTTGCTTTAGATATAAATTTCTTCTGTACGTGCGAATGCCACTAAACTGCTCCTAAACAGCTGGACCGATTTTGATGAAATTTTGTGTGCATGTTCCAGTGTATCCAAGAATAGTTTAGATTCACAATTGGACTCGGTGGCGCTGCGGTTGGGTAATAGGCTTTTTTATTATCAGGATGGGATAGCGTCCGCCGGGCCCGCTAGTGTAATATAAATTAAAGCACTAGACATATTGCGACCTATATTCCGATAGTAGTTAACAAAATAATTATATTTTATAAATCTATACTAATATTATAAAGAGGTAAAGTTTGTGAGTTTGTGACGTTGTGATTTTGTGATGTTGTAGGGGGTAATCTCAGGAACTACTGGTTCGATTTGAATAATTCTTTCAGTGTTATATAGCTTATTCATCGAGAATGGTTATATCATCACGCTAAGACCAATAGGAGCGGAACACAGATGAAAAAAGTTTCAAAATCGGGATGTTTTTTCCTTTTGAGAACTGCTACGTGTTTATGTAATTTATAATTCCACGCGAACGAAGTCGCGGGCAGAGGCTAGTTCACTATATGAGCATTAGTTACTGTTAACTTAACAATGTTAATGGCTTTAGTTATTTAGTTCGTGTTATTTAACATAATTTTCTATGATTAGATTAAGTTCCCAATATAATAAGAGAGAATTCGGGTCGCTTAATTTAGTTGTGGAAAATTGTATACACTGATAAATTATCTATTACGAGAATTGCCTATAATTCGTGATAAAGAGTTCTTTTGAATGATAACAATGATTAACTTTCACCTGTTTCTGATAAAATAGATAATGTATGTGATATAATAATTAAATATTTAGTATACAGTTGAAAGAGAAAAATTTTGATTACAAAGGAGCTTTGCTTTCTCTTAAACCTGCAACTTTCCGTCATAATTTCAAAAACAATTATGTAATTTTTTTTCTCGAACTGACTACGCTATTGACTTAGCAAGGTCTTAACAGCTTCACCGGACTGCTACTATGTAAGTAGTTTTAAAATTTTATTAAACTATACTTAACAAGGTTTTGTTTATGAAATACTAGTGGGTCCAGCGGACGTCATCACTGATAATAAAAGAAAATCTTGAGAAATTATGTACCTGAATCTTCCTCCTTGTTGTTTTATATTATGTAATGATCTGAAATCATAATATGTAGATCTTAGTTTTCAGATTTATGTCAATTAAGGCCATGTATTTACTGGACATGCGTATCAATAGTTACCTTCAAATTCCACAATTTTACAGCAAAATTATCGTTCTCATCTTATCTTATAGATTAGTGTGAAATCTAGTAATAAAGGGCTTTAGATATTTCAATTCTAGTTATAGATATTATCTACATCAAATCTACATTACTGCGAGTGAAACTACAGGCAGAAGCTAGTTCTTCATAAAATACTTTAGTAAATATTTACGCTCTTTAAATTATAGGTATATTAATAGATAGAGTTGCTCAGCGGTTTCACTCAAGTACCCGGCTGTATTACATAGCCCTATTTTTTAATACTCACTTCACGTCAGGAGGACAATATCGATTCTGACCTAGTCTTTGGGTAATTCCTTCGTTCTTTTGTATTTTTTTTTTATTGAAGCACGACAAAGTGACTGCACTATGCCTGATGGTAAGCATAGTACAATCCAAAAACAGTGGCGACCACCGAGAGACAGATTATCCATCGTCAGTCGCCGCTCTCATGCCGGCCATAATGACGAAAGTCACTGGATATGTACCTACAGGCTGATCCCGAAACGCGACGCGCAAAAGCGAGTCACTATGACGGGCTTTTTCGCCACGTACATGGTGGTTGCGACCCAGTCGGGCTGTAAAACCCTACCACCCCGCTATCGCCATTGCCCCGTTCGTTGATCAGCAGGGTGCACCACGTGCAGGTGAGGTTGGCTTGGGTGTCTCAAGTCTTAAGATATTACTCGACACCCCTTACACCCCAATATCATAGTATTAAATGGCAATGAGATGATGAAGGAATCTTTAAAATCCGACTGATATTTTATAGATAAACACATTTAACCACACCAAAAAACAATCTAACTCGTATATTTAATATTACTTATTAGAATATATATACGAAATTTACATTTAAATTTAGATGTTAATTCTTAGTTTACCAAATTAAATTAATATTTTCCGTCACAGATAAGACGTGCTAATTCCTCATACATTAGTCAAGGCTTATTGTCTGTTTGATTAATGTAAATACCAAATGACTACTATTGAATTCATTTTTACAACCGTAAACAAGTTATCCGTTGTCAGATTGAGAGGTTATGTTACGACATTTCGGCTTGGGTTGTAATCAAAATACAACTTGTGCTATATAGAATTCTATAGAACTAAATGAATTATTCAAGGCAAGATTTTATCTTAAAAGTTAATTTTCAAAAAAAAGTTTTAACCGACTTCAATATTGATCAGAGGCATAAAAATAAGGCACTAAAAACCGGAAAATAAATAGTTTATCAAATTAACCAAATTTAATGAAACATATGAATATGTGTACTACCTAGAGATGTATTGGAAGTCGGTGCCAACCGAAAATCATATCATCTACATCTAGGTACAAAGACACCGACTTCCAATGCATCTCTTGGTAGCACACATATTCATATGTCTCATTAAATTTGGTTAATATGATAAACTATTTATTTTTCGGTTTTTAGTGCCTTATTTTTATGCCTCTGATCAATATTGAAGTCGGTTAATACTTTTTTTTGAAAATTTACTTTATTTTTCCATTTTTAGTGTACATAATTTTTTTTTTCTAAAACATGCGGGTCACCTGATGGTAAGTGATCACCGTCGCCCATGGATACCTGCAACACGAGAGGAATCACAGATGCGTTGCCGGCCATTAAGAAAGGAGTAGGCTTGTTTCTTGAAAGTTGTGTTACTTTGTCACGGATCCCATAATCAGAACCTAACCAAACTCTCATCAAACTACCCTTGAAGAACATCCTTTACAATAAAAAAGGAATCATCGAAATCGGTTGGCATGATATTGAGTTATTCGTCTATTTGTCGTATACACACCAAATGCAAATTTAACACTTATACGGTTTTGCACTGGATGCCGTTGACAGAACTGGACCAAAAAATGGGACCACACGGAAAGCACTAGCTTTCAAATAAAAAAAGAATCATCAAAATCGGTTCAGCCAGTCCAAAGTTATGAGGTAACAAACATAAAAAAAAAAAAAAAAAAACATACAGTCGAATTGATAACCTCCTCCTTTTTTTGAAGTCGGTTAAAAATGGCCATACATCAAATATGTTGGCAATGATAGGGATGGGAGAGTGTCGTATACTGTGACGATATGTTACAAGGGAGGTTGGTGTCTAAAGAATCATAACGTTCGCAGTTCATCATACAGTTAAGCAATTTTTTCTCTTGTTCTTTTTTTGTTTTATTTCTAACCGACTTCACAAAAAGGAAGAGGTTCTCAATTCGTCTGTATTTTTTTTGTTTGTTACCTCATAACTTTTACTGGGTGAACCGATTTTGATAATTCTTTTTTTACTTGAAAGCTGCTGCTTCCCGTGTGGTCCCATTTTAATTAAGTCCAGTTCTGACAACGGCATCCAGTGCAAAACCGTATAAGTATTAAATTTGCATTGAATATGTACACGACAAATAAACAAATAACTCAATATCACATTAACCGATTTCGATGATTTATTTTTTATCGAAAGGATGTACTTCAAGGGTAGTTTAATAAGAGTTTGGTTAGGTTCTGACTATGGGATCCGTGACAAAGTAACATAACTTTCAAGAAACAAGCCTACTCCTTTCTTAAGGGCCGGCGACGCATCTGTGATTCCTCTCGTGTCGCAGGTGTCCATGGGCGGCGGTGATCACTTACCATCAGGTGACCCGCATGTTTTAGTAAAATATATTTATGTACACTAAAAATGAAAAAATAAAATAAATTTTCAAAAAAAAAGAATTAACCGACTTCAATATTAATCAAAAACCCATAAAGCACTAAAAAGCGGAAAATAAATAGTTTATGCCATAAATTTATGATTTTGCTAATTCAATCTTACCTGAGTGATTTAAAGTTGTGTTTACAAGGACGCAAGGGACGCGAGACTATTTAAAATGACTGCATAATTCAAAATTATGCACTCATTTTTGTATGCCAGCTGTAAGAGGTTAACTGAGGATTTTTGAACAGTTGTATCATAGTTATTTTGTCATTCCATTTTATTATGTCATAAACAGTAAGTATTTACGTACACAAGAACTAAGAAATTTATAACTGAGCTTAACCTAGAACTTTAGAGCCTATACATACCTGTATGCAGTTAAGCATAACAAACAATGCATAAATATGCTTTATTGTAATTTTACATTTTGTTTATATTATGACATTCATTTAAATAGTGCTTATTATTAAATACAACATAGATACATATGCGAGCAATAATAAAGTCAATAAATAAGTCAAAAGAATGTAACAAAATATATATTACTTGCAATCGCGGCTCTATGTCAATACGGGAATGAGTTCCCAATAATAAGAATTTGCAATGAGCCACCAAAAACTATACTAGTAGTTAGTTACCACAGCAATTAAAACACCATAATAAAGCCAGTCGAAAATTTCACGAAATATGTTAATATGATGGATATAATAGCAAGCAATAAAAATATATATTAAGGGGTAATCATACAAGAAACTTTTTCAATTTTTTATATTTTCTCCTATCATAAAACATTATTACGAAGTGTCAAACTTGAACTTATAAACATACATTGTAAACTTAAACAATACAATAAAAACCGACATAGGCGAGTCGGGGTTGTGGTAAGGAACTTTAATAAAATTAAGAGAATCACATTATGTGTTATAAATTCGCTTATAATAGTGTGTTAGGACGGAACCCACTAATTTTTTTTTTTTTCTCGATCTGACTACGCTATTGACCTAGCAAGGTCTTAACAGCTTCACCGAACTACTAAGGCGAGCGCTTAAGGCACTCAGCCGATTTTATATTGGCAACCAGCTCAAGGGTGCACGGCACACCTCGGCTTGGCTGTTGCCCGTTGCATACAAAATCGCGACCTATCTTAGCTAACCTAGCTAACTATTCATATATGTTTGAGTTGTTGAAACGTATATGAGTACCAAGCATATCCGTCTCAACAATTCCTCCATATATTTTTATCGGAAAATTTGGAGAGTTTTTCAGTTCGATAAGGGAAAAAAAATTACCAAAAATTACCCTTCCACCAAAATGTGTAGCGTGTAGGCGTGCACGTGTGTGGAGGTGATCGTGTAGTGTTGTAGCAGTGATGTATGGGTGTGTCACCGTATCGCGCAAGCAACGCACTCAAGGGCTCCCTACCGAAGGATCGAACCTAGGCTTGAGCCGCTGCCGTGGGAGGCCTAATCGGGTGTGCGGGAGCGAAGTTAACCCCCAGACCGCGGCGGCGCGATCTGTGGTTACGCGGGCGTGGGCGTGCGCACGCTCTGTTACGAGGGACAGGCTGGTACTGATCGTTCGCTGACGTGATATCGTCGGGAGGGTCGTTGAAGATGTGTCGCGGACGTCTTTTATAACGCCCAGCGTTGGGCACGGGTTCGTAATTCGTGGCGGATACCACTAACGGACTGGGTTGAATCGCGGCTCGCTCGAAATAGCTATCTGTAAGTGATTTTATATACGCCCAGATAGACGGCATCTCCAGGTCCCTATGGAGATCCGCCTTCCGGACGAACCAAGGAGCACCGGTGATTTTACGCAGAGCCCGGGTCTGCAAAACCTGAAGCGTATCTAGATTCTTCGCGTGGGCGAAAACCGGACAACTATACGTCATTACCGGACGAATACAAACTTTATATAATGTGAGCTTATGTCTGAGGGACAGTTTGCTCTTCTGACAGAGTAAATAATGAAGGCGACCCAAGACCATAGCGGCTTTGTCTCGCACTCTCTTAATGTGAGGATCAAACGTTAAATGTCGGTCTAAAGTGACGCCGAGATACTTGACCTCGGTGGTCCAAGGTATCTCGGAATCGTATAGCCTTATGGGCTTTAACTTGTTATCGCGATATCTAGGATCGAAGAGTATCGCGGCATTCTTATCGGGGTTAATACCTATACGCCATCGAAGAAACCAGTCACCGAGCGTGCTAACGGCTTTTTCGATGCGATTCCTAAGGACTTTCGGCCGCCAGCCAGAGGCGTAGATAACTGTATCATCAGCATAACAACCTACCTCGACTCCCGGGAGCTTAGGTAGGTCGCTGATGAACAGGTTGAAGAGGGTGGGCGCGAGTATTGAGCCTTGTGGCACACCTGAGCGTATCGGACGGGGCGATGAGAGTTCGCCGTCTACTCTAAAACGGAAGGTTCTATCGGCTAGATAATCACGGATGATGTGAACTAACCTATCGGGTATACCGGCTTGATTTAGCTTGTATATGAGCCCTTTGTGCCAGACCTTATCGAAGGCCTTGGCGACATCGAAAAAGACTGCTATCGTGCGTTTCGGATTAGTGTTTTTTACGGGCGGATCCGGCTTCGGGTTCGGATCTTTATTAAGATTAGAAAAGATGTACTCCGTGAGGCTAAGTACTTGATCCGGACAAGAGTGTTTGGCGCGAAATCCAAACTGTTCAGGCGGTATTAAACTACGGTCGTTTATCGTAACCTGGAGACGGTTCAGAAGGAGCCGCTCGTAAAGTTTCCCTAGTGTATCAAGCAAACTAATCGGACGATAGCTATCGGGAAGCGTAGCTTTCTTGCCGGGCTTGTGAATTCCTATTACTACGGCCCTCTTCCAGACGGCTGGAAAATGACCCTGGGACATGGCCACATTGAAGATGCAGACCAATAGAGTTATGATGCGGTCAGGAAGGAGCTTCAGAACCTCGTTCCTGATCCCATCGGGACCTGGGGACTTCCTAGGCTTGAGATGCTTGACGGCGGCCGAAACTTCGTCGAACGTTATCGGGGTTAGGGTATCCGCCGGAGGAGACGCGAGTGCATGCTCTACGGCTGTTTCGATAGACTCTATGATGGAAGGGTCAGTATTATCAGTGTTTGGCGAACACTGTTTCTCTAAGCTCGCGGCGAGACATTCTGCTTTGTCAGTGTTATCGAACGCGGGAACCCACTAACACAAGTTTGAATTGCACGTAGCCGTTTTAATAGTGTGTTAGTACGAAACCCACTAACGCAAGTTCGAATTGCACGTAGCCGTTTTTAATAGTGTGTTAGGACGGAACCCACTAACGCAAGTTCGAATTGAACGTAGCCGTTTTTAATATTTTTTTTTTTTTTTTTCTCGAACTGACTACGCTATTGACCTAGCAAGGTCTTAACAGCTTCACCGGACTACTAAGGCGAGCGCTTAAGGCACTCAGCCGATTTTATAATGGTAACTAGCTCAAGGGTGCACGGCACACCTCGGCTTGGCCGTTACCCGTTGCATGCAAAAATCGCGACCTATCTTAGCTAACCTAGCTAACTATTCATATATGTTTGAGCTGTCGAGACGCATATGAGTACCAGCATATCCGCCCCGACAGCCCCACCATATATTTTTATCGGAAAATTAGGAGAGTTTTTTCAGTTCGATAAGGGAAAAAATCTTTCACAAAATAACCCTTCCACAAAGATGTGTAGCGTGTAGGCGTGCACGTGTGTGGAGGTGATAGTGTAGTGTTGTAGCAGTGATGTATGGGTGTGTCACCGTATCGCGCAAGCAACGCACTCAAGGGCTCCCTACCGAGGGATCGAACCTAGGCTTGAGCCGCTGCCGTGGGAGGCCTAATCGAGTGTGCGGGAGCGAAGTTAACCCCCAAACCGCGGCGGCGCGATCTGTGGTTACGCGGGCGTGGGCGTGAGCACGCTATATTACGTGGGACAGGCTGGTACTGATCGTTCGCTGACGTGATATCGTCGGGAGGGTCGGTAAAAATATGTCGCGGACGTCTTTTATAACGCCCAGCGTTGGGCACGGGTTCGTAATTCGCGGCGGATACCACTAACGGACTGGGATGATTCGCGGCTCGCTCGAAATAACTAGTAGTAAGTGATTTTATATACGTCCAGATGGACGGCATCTCCAGGTCCCTGTGGAGATCCGCCCTCCGGACGTACCAAGGGGCACCGGTGATTTTACGCAGAGCCCGGGTCTGCAAAACCTGAAGTCTATCGAGATCCTTCGCGTGGGCGAAAACGGGACAACTATACGTCATAACGGGACGAATACAAACTTTATATATTGTGAGCTTATGTCTGAGGGACAGTTTGCTCTTCTGACAAAGTAAATAATGGAGGCGACCCAAGACCATAGCGGCTTTGTTTCGCACTCTTTTGATGTGTGGCTCAAACGTTAAATGACTATCTAGGGTGACGCCGAGATACTTGACCTCGGTGGTCCAAGGTATCTCGGAATCGTATAGCCTTATGGGCTCTAACTTGTTCTCGCGATGTCTAGGATCGAAGAGCATCGCGGCGCTCTTGTCGGGATTTATACCTATTCGCCATCGAAGAAACCAATCACCGAGTGTGCTAACGGCTTCTTCGATGGTGTCTCTAAGATCGCTCAGCCGCCAGCCAGAGGCGTAGATAACTGTATCATCAGCATAACAACCTACCTAAGCTCCCGGGAGTCGAGGTAGGTTGTTATGC
>JACEII010000027.1:4395689-4433826 GCA_014332785.1 Antheraea mylitta | reverse complement strand
TTCTCGAACTGACTACGCTATTGACCTAGCAAGGTCTTAACAGCTTCACCGGACTACTAAGGCGAGCGCTTAAGGCACTCAGCCGATTTTATAATGGTAACTAGCTCAAGGGTGCACGGCACACCTCGGCTTGGCTGTTACCCGTTGCATGCAAAAATCGCGACCTAACTTAGCTAACCTAGCTAACTATTCATATATGTTTGAGTTGTTGAAACGTATATGAGTACCAGCATATCCGCCTCAACAACTCCTCCATATATTTTTATCGGAAAATTAGGAGAGTTTTTCAGTTCGATAAGGGAAAAATCTTTCACAAAATAACCCTTCCACAAGATGTGTAGCGTGTAGGCGTGCACGTGTGTGGAGGTGATCGTGTAGTGTTGTAGCAGTGATGTATGGGTGTGTCACCGTATCGCGCAAGCAACGCACTCAAGGGCTCCCTACCGAGGGATCGAACCTAGGCTTGAGCCGCTGCCGTGGGAGGCCTAATCGGGTGTGCGGGAGCGAAGTTAACCCCCAGACCACGGCGGCGCGATCTGTGGTTACGCGGGCGTGGGCGTGAGCACGCTCTGTTACGAGGGACAGGCTGGTACTGATCGTTCGCTGACGTGATCTCGTCGGGCGGGTCGATAAAAATGTGTCGCGGACGTCTTTTATAACGCCCGGCGTTGGGCACGGGTTCGTAGTTCGCGGCGGATACCACTAACGGACTGGGATGAATCGCGGCTCGCTCGAAATAGCTAGTAGAGAGTGATTTAATATACGCCCAGATGGACGGCACCTCCAGGTCCCTGTGGAGATCCGCCTTCCGGACGAACCAAGGAGCACCGGTGATTTTACGCAGAGCCCGGGTCTGCAAAACCTGTAGCGTATCTAGCTTCCTCGCGTGGGCGAAAACCGGACAACTATACGTCATTACCGGACGAATACAGACTTTATATAATGTGAGCTTGTGTCTGAGGGACAGTTTGCTCTTCTGACAGAGTAAATAATGGAGGCGACCCAAGACCATAGCGGCTTTGTTTCGCACTCTCTTAATGTGGGAATCGAATGTTAAATGTCGATCTAAAGTGACGCCGAGATACTTGACCTCGGTGGTCCAAGGTATCTCGGAATCGTATAGCCTTATGGGCTTTAGCTTGTTCGCGCGATACCTAGGATCGAAGAGTATCGCGGTACTCTTATCGGGGTTAATACCTATGCGCCATCGAAGAAACCAATCACCGAGTGTGCTAACGGCTTTTTCGATGCGATCTCTAAGTCTACTCGGCTGCCAGCCAGAGGCGTAGATGACTGTATCATCAGCATAACAACCTACCTCGACTCCCGGGAGCTTAGGTAGGTCACTGATGAACAGGTTGAAGAGGGTGGGCGCGAGAATTGAGCCTTGCGGCACACCTGAGCGTATCGGACGGGGCGATGAGAGTTCGCCGTCAACTCTAAAACGGAAGGTTCTATCGGCTAGATAATCGCGGAGGATGTGAACTAACCTATCGGGTATGCCGGCTTGATTTAACTTGAATATGAGCCCTTCGTGCCAGACCTTATCGAAGGCCTTGGCGACGTCGAAAAATACTGCTATTGTACGTTTCGGATTAGTGTTTTTCACGGGCGGATCCGGCTCCGGATGCGGATCTTTATTGAAATTAGAAAGGATGTACTCCGTGAGGCGGAGTACTTGATCCGGACAAGAGTGTTTGGCGCGAAATCCAAACTGCTCGGGTGGAATTAAACTTTGCTCGTTAATTGTGACCTGGAGACGGTTCAGAAGGAGCCGCTCGTAAAGTTTCCCTAATGTATCAAGCAAACTAATCGGGCGATAGCTATCGGGAAGCGTAGCTTTCTTGCCGGGCTTGTGAATCCCTATCACTACGGCCCTCTTCCAGACGGCTGGAAAATGACCCTGGGACACGGCCGCATTGAAGATGCAGACCAATAGAGCTATGATGCGGTCAGGAAGGAGCTTCAGAACCTCGTTCCTGATCCCATCGGGACCTGGGGACTTCCTAGGTTTGAGACGCTTGATGGCGGCCGAGACTTCGTCAAACGTTATCGGGGTTAGGGTATCCGCCGGAGGAGACGCGAGTGCATGCTCTACAGCTGTTACGATGGACTCTATTATGGAAGGGTCAGTATTATTAGTGTTTGGCGAACACTGTTTTTCTAAACTCGCGGCGAGACATTCTGCTTTGTCAGTGTTATCGAACGCGGGAGGCAACCCGGGGCCTCTGTCGAGAGGGGGCATAGGAATGACCGTATCGGACTTGAACTTACGCGCGAGAGTCCAGAATGCCAGGTGAGAAGGCTGGAGATCCTCCAGAAACCTGTCCCACCTGTCACCCCGGATCTCAGAAATGCGAGACTTGACTGCTTTACGTAAAACACGTAAGCGTTCGCGGTTCTCAGCGGTCGGGTAAGCGTCGTGGGCACGAGTCGCGGCGTTCTTTTCCGTGATCAATGCTCTCACGTCATCAGGGAGTATAAAACGGCGTTCGTTCGCCGCTTGTACCTCTTTCGAGGTCTCCCTGACGGCGGTCTGGAGATAATCAACCAGGGAATCGATGGCCGAATCCGCGTCGGCTTTAGACACCAACACGTCCGGAATTCTATCTAAACTGTTGGGCGACGGACTATTTTTAAAGTATTCGCTAAGTTTCGCGTAATCGGCCACTCTGATCGGCGTCGGGCTGAAGTCAGAGTTATGTCCTAACTGTAATAGAACCGGGCGATGATCCGAGTCGAGTTCGTGTATGACTGATATGAGTCGTACAGGAAGCACGACATTTTTCAGCAGAGCTACATCTAAAACTGACGGTCGGCAGTTGTCCTGATAATGCGTGGGTTCCGGAGGGGCTATGACGTCAAAAGCGAGCACCCTACCTAGTTTGTCGAGTATCCTCCCGTTACGAGAAGTACACGGACTGTTCCAGATAACATTCCCGCAATTGAGGTCCCCCGCTATAATGACCGAGTCACCTAAGTCGAGCAGTGCCTGCAAATCGGATCTGAGTAGTTCTTTGCTCGGTGACAGATACGCGGAGACAAGAATAATATCAGAGTGGCCAGTCATCGCGACGCGGCATACTGACGCTTCCATATGAGTAAGCGCGGGCGGGTCTAACGGCATACAATACAGCGATCGCCTAAAATAAATTAATGTGCCACCCCCGCGGGCGACACGGTCGTTTCTAACTATGCAGTAATTCGCGATTCTCGGATTACGCATGCTCGGTTTTAACATCGTTTCCTGGATGAGGAAAACGTCAATCTGTCTATCGCGTAAAAAGTCAGCTACTAGATCGCGCTGTGTCCGTAGGGATCTCGCATTAAAAAACGAGAGGCAAAGACCGCGAGGTTTTACTTTATTAATTCCCGGGAATTTTAAAACTAATATTTGGGCGACTGTGAACGGACGAGGCGCTGTACGGTGGCTCCGATAGCCGGAAAGCGCGCTAGAGCTTTAATGAGTTGTACCCCGTGGGGGTTCTCCTCTACCAGGGCGTAGAAGGCGAGCACCTCCTGCATGTCGTGCTCTATAAGAAGTTGCTCCATCCAGTCAAGCTTCCCCTCGAGAGAAGAAGATGAAGGAGCCTGGGTCGCCTTAGGTGGCGGCGCCAGAGGCCTTGAAGAGGCCTGAGGCTGGGGTCTGGGAGCCCAGGGGGCCATAGGGGCCCGCCCGGGTTGGGCCGCGCGTACGTCCGAATCGTGCGGCGATACAAATCGGACTCCACCCCCGTTTTCCCGTTTTTAATAGTGTGTTAGGACGGAACCCACTAACGCAAGTTCGAATTGAACGTAGCCGTTTTTAATAGTGTGTTAGGACGGAACCCACTAACGCAAGTTCGAATTGAACGTAGCCGTTTTTAATAGTGTGTTAGGACGGAACTCATTAATGCAAGTTCGAATTACACTTAGCCGTTTTTATACCTCTTCTTAGGTTTCTATTGATTTTAAAAGTGCTAAGAGTAGCCGCAAGCAACATTTAGTATACAACTTAGAAGTAACGTACCTTGGGATATAATTTTATAACAACAACAATGTCTTTGGCTAATAAAGTGTATTTTATAGAACACTAAATGTACTTACGGTGTAAAATGCAGTTATGTGCACGCTTGCTATAAAATAATCCATAATATTAATTTATAAGGTAAAGCGTATTCGGAATAAAAAGTCGATATTCATGGAATGTACTAAACACCTTTAAATTCATATTTATGACTAGCTGTACCCACATCTCCGCACGCGTTTTCTTAAATATATTAAAGAATTATTAAATTATAAAACTATGTACAATTATAGAAATGTTCTTTAAAAACTATTGTAAGTACGACACACACGTTGCTGACAGTAACATGTAACGTGTATATTAGATATATAGATACTAACAGTGTAATTAATGAGGATTATCATAACCAACCTAATGGAAACATTAACCTACCATATAACTACCTCAGTGCTCACTTACACTGTACAAAGAACTAATGAAAAAATGGCTTAAAAATAGATAATGATATAATTTGCCAATATTGTCAATAAATTTATTGTCTAATATCTTATTAGAAATGCCTATTCTATCTTCAAAATTGCTAATAATAATAATGATATTAAATTATAAACAACGAATGTGGTGACGTCTTGAATCTTGCATATATATAAATCAAGATATAAAATTTAATATACTAAAGCGTGGTAAATAACAACGCACATGTTTACAGTGAACAACATATTTTTGCTAAATTTCATACGGACGAAGTCGTGGGTAACAGCTAGTCTAAAATAGAATAACCTCAATTACTATTTATAAGTTTCGCTGTCTACCAATAAAAGTCTCGTGAACATCTATCTAACAGTTTTGGAGAAATTTTGTGGGCGAAAACACAGTTAACAGCTGTTAAAAACAAAAATTACCTAAATGACTTTTATAAAGTCGGCTATCTGTCAGAAAAAGTCTCGTAAAGATTGGTCTAACCATTACGGAAATAACACTGCGGCGAAACCACGGTTAACAGCTAGTTTAAACTAAAATTGTCTAAATTGTTTTTATGTCAGTTATTTGACAGTGAAAGTCTCGAGAAGATCTTTTTAACCGATTTGGAGATAGTGCTGCAAGCGAAACCACTGTTACCAGCTAGTATAAATTAAAATTGCTTGAATTACTTTTTATAAAAATTAGCTATCTGCCTTTGGAAGTTTCGTGAAGATCAATCTAATCGGTTTGGGGATAATACAGCGGGCGAGGCTACGGTTAAGAGCTAGTCTAAATTAAAATAGCTTGAATTATTTTTTATAAGGTCAGCTATTTAGCAATGAAAGTTTCGTGAAGATTTCTTTAACGGTTTTGGAGATTATACTGCTGGCAAAACCACTGTTAACAGTTAGTATATACTAAAATTACTTGAATTACTTTCTATAAAATCAGCTATTTGCTAATGGAAGTTTCGTGAAGGCCGGTTTAACCGTTTTGAAGATAGGACTGCGGGCGAAGCCACGATGAAGAGCTAGTCTAAGTTAACACTTAGTCTAATTTAGAGTAGCCTATGTCACCCGCAGTAATTTCAACTATCTGTTAGTGAAATTCCCGTCAGAATCCGTCCAGCCGTTTCGGAGATTACCCAGAACAAACAAACAGACAGACAGATCGACAAAAAATTTAAAAATTTGCTATCTTGTTATCAGTAGCGTGTATACGTTCATACCCAATCAGTGAAACATTTTTATTTCGCTGTTACATACAGACACTTCATTTTTATTATATGTATAGATTTGATGTTTACAACTTACCGAGATATTTTGGTTACAGCTGTAACAAATTTGCCTTCTATGTAAAAAGCAATGGTTGGAGGTACATTTTCGTAGAAGCTTTTCAGTTAATCATAATAATGTTGTTAATATCAAACTAAAGGTACTAAATACCCTTCATGAAGGGAAGGCAGGAACTCAATCGCTACACATGCCAATGAGTTATTAATCACGGCGTGCACGGCGGACGTTATCCTGCCCTGTTATTAAAAAAAAAACACTGACAAATTATATACCAAAACCGTTCTCATAAATCACTTTATCTACTACTGACAACCGCATTAAAACCCATTTGTAAGTTTTTGAGTTTATCGTGGACAGACAGATAAACGTGACAGACTACTACTGACAACCGCATTAAAATCCATTTGTTAGTTTTTGAGTTTATCGTGGACAGACAGATAGACGTGACAGACTACTACTGACAACCGCATTAAAATCCATTTGTTAGTTTTTGAGTTTATCGTGGACAGACAGACAAACGTGACAGAGGACTTTGTTTTATAATGGGTGCTGATTTCAAACGCTTAGTAGAGTAATATACTCTCTATTTTTATTTCTCTATTTTCTTATTTTAGGAAGATACTAAATAACAATTATCAGACGTTTCATTTCTTCACAATGTTCTCCTTCACCGCTACGCATTATTACTAATTAATAAATAATTTATTAAAAACGTACATTCATTTTAAATACTTGTTGGCAGGAACCTAGGTCAGGGATCTTCAATTGTTTTACGATTATCGAAAATTGTTCTGTAATTTAGAAGTCAGTATGGATACATCTATGATTTCTAATGTTCTGGTAGAAGCATTCATGAAAATCTGTAGAAACTGTAGGCTACAAAAATATTAACTCTAGCGTAGATTCGGTTCTGACCGAGACAAAATTTTGTATAATGAAAATTGTTGTTGTTAATTCGATGTCTCTTGTATCTAGCCGACACTTATTACTTTATTTACTTGTATTTTGAACAAACGTTATAATATTCTAAATTCTAAAAATGATAAAACGACCGTGTGTTATCCATAAATAAAGACAGTGGGCAAACGGTTAAGAATATCTCTCTCGTCTGTTTCTCAGCCGATTTTCCTCATTCTTTTTTATTTAGTAAAGTTTCTTTTCTTGATGGTCGAAATTCGGCCACAAGAGGTGCACTCGTTTTACTAAAACAATATAAATAAAATTCAATTGCTGATTGTATGTAAGCGCATAACTTCAAAACGGCTGCACTTATTTGGCTAATTATGATTATTTCCATTTGCATTTGTTAGGACAAGGTTATATGGAAGAAGACGTTTGAAAAAGAAATTTAAAAAATCTACATACAAAAAGTGAGTCAGAATACAGAAAGGGAGTCAGACTAAGGAAATCGTTAGAAATATTGGAGAAAATTGACAGATTGACATTTCAGTTACTATTTCATTTAATTACATGATTGCACTTTTAAGGGAAGATTTGGTGTTATTTTCATCATTAGTATAACCTTGTAAAGCTAAAATGTCAGCTAGTATATTAAAAGTAAATGTTTATGCCATCCTGCATTCGAGTTGAAAAATAGACAATTTACTAGCAACTATGTATTTTTCAAAAGCTTAATCCTATATTCAACAAAACTAAGTTTATATGATTATGACTGTAGTAGAACTGTGTACTTTCAAAAGTCCAAAATTAAATTAACCTTTTCGTCGATTACTTATTAAATTGCATATACAATAAAGATATTGGTGAACTAATCTTAAAAAACTTGAACTAAAGTTTAACTTTCAATTACCAATTTACCTTGTGGAGTTTGTATTTTGTTGTCGGACCTTGACATTTAAAGTGAAGGAAAAGACGACACATTAGGCAGGCGGTAGGCAATTTTATAAACAGGATTAAAGTATATCTTAAAAGCAATCATTAAATCCTATAAGACTTAAAATTAAAAAAAGGTTTATAAAAAACAACAGGCAATTAACATACGCGCATGAGTTAAGGTACAGTCACACATGCCAGTACAAAAGAAGCCGGATACAACACACTCAAATATTTACTAGTTTGAGTAAATAATGTAAACATGTGTTAGTAACACGTAGATATGTGAAACTAATCAACAACGAGGTTTATTCCATGGATTTACTTACCTGGTTAGTATGTTTGTCGTTTATTCGCTCATATTTTGTATTTAACTTCTAACTTCTATGCGAATAGAAACATTTAGATATTGCGTTTGCTTATTTATTTAACGTTATTGGCTATGATTAATAAATCTCACAAAAATTTTAATAGCCTATTGTCTAATAAAATTAAATGCTATTATTTGTTAACTCGATACGTCAATGTCGAATCGAATTCATATAGAAAGCTGTAACATTATGTAAGTTGTACTAAGGAAAGAAAACGAGACACGGGAAGCAACTCAACCTCAGAAGTTCGAAGGGCTCCTGGAGGACCCAATCGTAGTAGTCTCTCGGTGCACATGAATTATGCTGGAGAAAAGATGCTCGAGAGGGTAAAGACCACTTCGATGATTCTAAATCAAGTAGTGGCGAAAAACACCAAGACGATACCCAAGATCAAATGGACGTACGTGGTCCCAGGCTGTTGAAAGTCTACATGGATGATTGGAAACTTTGATGCGGAGAGGGACGCTGTGGCAACTACCACAACCGAGGCGGCGATAGACTTAAATAAGAATAATAAATAGTTAAGTTAAAATAATACTAAATAAATAAAAAAACACCTAGTAGTTGCTCACAGATTCGATTTTTCACGCACACAATAAAAAAAAGCGAAAGCAGAAAACGTGCGGACCAAGAGTCTACAGAACAGAAAAGAAGAGAAAAAACATTATGTAAAATACAATATATGTATTGAGTTCCAATTAACAAAGCCTACTGAGTTCGCAAGAGTAATATATGAGGACAGAACTATTTTAATTGTTATTAACTAAACAATCCCTACACAAGGATGGTTACGGACAGCAATCAGATTGGAAAACAAATTTGATGACATACATTCTAAAAATATGTTGCTCTTAAAAATTATTTAAGGTTGTCTCTAATATTAAATACCATTAAGTAACTATTTGTAATAAAACTGGTACTTTTAATAAAGCTTATCCATTTATTCAATTTATATTTTACCACTTAACGTCCTTGGCATTAATTGATGTTTTATATAACTTTGAACTCTTTTATTAAGATTGATAACATGGCTCATATGGATTTTATGCTAATACTAGTCATGCATACGTCGTGATTTCTCACTGAAATGTCCGGAATCATGGTTTTTCTAACTTATTCAACTCTTTCAAGGAATTCATTTGCAAATTTAATGTTTTTGGAGGCACAAGTTTAAACTCTGTCGTCTTACTGTGAGTTATAAGAATTGTAATTAGTAAAATGAAAACCAAACCTGAACAGAACACAGAGAATTCGCAATTACAGGCAGATTACTTAAGATATATATCTGAGGTTGATTACATTCCTATACACTCCAATACGACTTAGATTCCAGAGTTATTAAGTTTATTATAATTTAGTTAGATATTCAAAACTCTGTATAGTGAATGCACAGAAAGGAGTGTCAATTCCAGACATCACCAGAGGTAGTAGTGGTAGAGCCACGCTGAAGCTATAACTAGTTTCAGCATGAATGGGTCGGCTCGTCCGTGGTAGTACCACCCTTTCACAGAAACACCGACGTGGAATGTAACAGTGTTTGCATTGTTGCCTTTCGTTCGGTTAGTGAGAGCGCCGGAAGCCCACCTCCCTCCCTCTTCCTTCCCTCTACCCTCTTCCCCACTATCACTGGCTGGCAACGGACTTGCGACATCTCTGGTATTGCTGGTATTTATGGACGGTAGTGATCACTTAAAATCAGGTGACCCACCTGTTCGTTTGCCTCCTATGATATAAAAAAAACCACAACCGTTCACATATTAATCCACCCTATAATAAGCTTCTAGATATTAAAACTCCCTTGGGATGGTTCTTGAACTCACTATCCGGCAAATCGGTAGTGTTTTGGGACTTTAGCATGTTTATCTTATTCTTACCATATCATACCATATCTTAATTTAACATCAGGTAATGTTGTGATCAAACACTAAAATCTATTCAGTAAAAAAACATTGTGTGTGTGTACTTATGTACCTACACGCGTTAGAAGTTATACTTATTTGGCGTAAGATAAAAATCTTTTCAAAATTTCAAATTTATCTTTCACCTTATTCTACGTTTGTAGAAAAAACGACAATAACAATATAAAAAAGGTATTTAATACATTGAATGTTTTGATACAAAGAAATACAAACAACAAATATAAAGAAACAAAATGTTGACTATAGCTAACTTCAGCGTGTCGGTTTTTTGTGACCGTGTGCGCGCGCATCGTAATAACTTCATGGTGTTGGTTTTTCGAGGCTGTGTGCGCGCGCATCATAAAAATTTACTGTCATTTTTTTTTCTAACGCGCCAAAAGAAGTGCAACTTCAATAAGTGAATTACATTAAACACGTTAAAGGATACACTTAAAAATTGCCGGAAATGTGGAGGTAGTTTGACTCTGCGCCGCGCTGGAGCATACGATGCAACGAATTGCATTATTTGTCATAATATACGTCAGACGTACGTTAACAAAATGATTGTTTATAATTCTGCGGTCAGTAGTGACTTAACGCGATATCATGTGATGACTAAAGTAAGCCCAACCCACGGACTGGAAGGACTAAGAGCCGAGGAACAGGTCGTGACCGTGACTCAATCCTTCCATGATGTAATCCTTCATAATTGATTCGATGATTCGTATATACATTAGTGTTTTCATGTGACGGAATTGAATATTTATCGATAAGTGCGAATTCCGCATAATTACGACAAATGTGGTATCACGATTTCTGTCCGCAATTGTATTTCAAAACCTATTATCAACAAGTAAATTTAACATAATAATACTAATTTAAACTTATGTCTATTCGCTGTTACATCATATCAATAAAAATAAAATATGTATAACATCGAAATATGTATATTAAGTAAACATAAATACGAATTGAAATTCTTATAGTAATATTTTAACTTTATCTTGTTTTAATGTCTGTTCTATATGTATAACTACATCCAAAACGAATAAAAAGATTAAAGAAAACTGTAGGTAAACTTATACACCCTCTCCCCCTTGAAGAGTCTACCATCTTGATTCCTCAAGCCGCAGTTGGGGCCCCTTATGAGGGAATACCACCAGTCAGAAGAGCAGAAGTAGTGCCAACTAGACATTCTCTGCTCCCCCGGGCAAAGGGTGTAGGATGGTACCATGGGATTTTAGTCCGTGTGACTCGGGCATATCCATCCTTTGCTGCCCGGTGGGATGGGCACCCGTTAGCGATTTCCCCATGAAAAAAAAACGTAAGTATTTATGTTTAGTAAAAATTTATTTCAAATCTCATTCTAAGTTTTAAAGCATGGCATATGCATTGCAGCATTGCATAGTGAACCTGAGCGAAGTAATAAATATATATTATTTACATTTAAACCTTGATGTGCGAGAATGATATGAGGGTCTGGTAAAAATTACTCATCTGAAACTTGATATCTCCTAAGACAGGACTGAAATAAGTGACTACTGAGAATAGTTAAAGGACTGGAACAATTTCAACGTATGATTCATTAAAATACAGAGTTGGACTGTAATAATTTATATTAAAACCATCGATATCGATAGTTCATTATTATAATTGTACAACTCTAAGAGACCGCATTTTGTGTCGTCACAGTGGTTCGAGGATCGTGCGTCGTGACTGACGTCACAACTGTTACCGAATCGGAATGACATCTAAGGATATATATGAAAACACACTGATGCGTAGGTAGACTACGTAAACCTTTATCCTTATTACACATGCAGAACGCACCAGGACAAAATTTTGCTCTGCTCATGTATATAATTTTAGAAATTACATATAGATACTAGACTTTTTGGCGGGATTTTGGTACGCCATGTAGTTAGTGGTCTTTATATTTTATTCATAATCTTGTGTTATTTGGCTCTATAATGTGTAATGTTGGTGGTGCTCTACGTAATATAGTTTGGTTATTGTGCACAAGTGAAGTGGATCGGAAATAATACCACGGAGCATGGTTTCTGACTTGCCACAAAATCTCCTAGTAAAGTTCTTACAAGACGGCCACCATCTTGTTAGCTCATTAAAATTATATGGAAAATCTTGTAATATCGTTCTCACTTGACAATGGCAGTAATAGTTTACTAGAAGTACTACTGATTGCCGAAAATAAAATAGAAGAAGAAGATACTTATAATATTAACTAAGTTTTCCTGTTACTTCTTCTGCGTTTTATTTGTTTTAATTGACTAGCTAGTGTTCTTCTACAATAATAAAACAATAGTTTATTATAAATATTCTGGATGAAAACTAGCCTATGTCACCCCAAACCTCGGGATACTTCAACGCTAAATTTCATTGACAGTTATAGTATTCTAAGGTAAGAATATGTACATAATAACGTAGGATACTTAAATTACAAGTTATGATTTTTTTTCGAACTAACTACGCTATTGTTATGACGGACCTTCACAGCTTCACCCGACTACAATGTTATGATATTTGTTTTCTGTCTGTCTTTGTAGGAAAATGCATGATATTTATTAATATTCTCTTCTCGTTTTTGTATCTAATCGTAATATATCAAATATTCCGAAATTTGCAATGAGAATTATTGTATACTTAACAAATTTAGGTAAATAACTCAAATAATAACATAACTTCAATTCATTCCGTAATTCAGAAGTTCATTATTCAATTGAACTAAGCTAGACATAATTTATTATTTAACTACTTCGTTACTATTAATCATCATCTTATATACTTTGGAAGAGTTCTTTTGATTCTTCACAAAGTCTTGGATGTAATCCTCGTTTTGAGTTTGTAATAGAGTATCATGTTTTTTAGAATTCTACTAGCTTTATTTTTTGTTTTGTACTTAGATTATGCTATCACATATATCACTGGACACAAATCCCAATAAAGTTCTGTTTGATCGAATCGCTCGAATTTAAAGGTTAGCCACATTTAAACGCCAAATGTAATCTTCTTTAACTAATAATTAAAATGAATATCACGGTTAATTGTAAATTATACTCTTATAAAATTAAATTCCCTTAGCACTTAACCGCTTTAAGTTATTCAAAGCTTTTACACAAAGTTCTCGCGTAGCTAATGTATTCCACGCAGTCTGAGCTCATAGCCTATATTAGGAATCTCAATCAAGTAAAATATTACAACCACTTACATATTCTATTGTTTTTTTAATTCAGTTTCTTCTATTTTGCTGGCTCTTGGTCCGCAACTTTTTTTTTGCTTACGTGTATGCCTTGTATACGTAAATGAAACGTTTTCTTTTTATTCATTTATTCTATTTAATTTATAATAATTATTAACTATTTTTGTTTATTGACGTTATTATATTATAGCGGTCGCAATGTTATTCTTTATAGCCATCTTTAGGTTATAATCCAACATATCCCGTGCCGGAGCGTCCACAGGCCTATGGATGTTTTTTTTTTCTCGAACTGACTACGCTATTGGCCTTAATTCTTTGGCCTTTACAGCTTCACCGGACTACACCCTATGGATGAACCTACTAACCGCGTTGTCAGTCACGGATAGTAGACACAGGTGTTGGTGTGTCTAAATAATATATACTCTATGGTTATAACACTTACAGACCTAAGACAAAACGGTGAAACTTCGAAGTCGGCCGTCAGTCGACATTCGACACTGACTTCATAATGATAGGTGTGTCGCTTTGGAATTTACCATTTAGACTCGTCATGGTACTTATTATTATACATAACGTTCAATTATCGTTGACTGTTATGTAAATGTAAATAAAATGTTAGACGTTCAAACGTTAATTATACAGAAAGTGTAATTGCGATTTCGTGAACTTGAACAAATAATTATCATACCTCTAGTCATTCAAAATATTGCGTTTAAATAGACTCGGGTCACGGTAGTCCGGTGAAGCTGTAAAGACCTTGACAGGTCAATAGAGTACTGATTTCCAGAAAAGAAAACAGAGGTCACAAATAAAACATACATTTTACTTTAGAAACGTTTGTAGTTTTTTTATTGTATGTCTTACATACAAGTACAGATATAAATATTTTTATAATTCTTCTTCTATTTTATTTTTGACAATCAGTATTCTAGTAGATTATTTCTGCCATTGTCAAATGAGTGAGTGATATTATAAGTTTCTTGATATAATTTCAAAGAACTAACAAGATGGTGACCATCTTATTAGAACTTTCCTGTGAGTTTTGTGGCAAGTCAGAACCCATGCTCCGTGGTATTACTTTCGATCCACTTCACTTGTGCACAATAATCAAACTATATTACGTAAAGCACTACCAATGTTACACGATAACCAAATAACAAAAAATCATGGACAAAATATAAAAACTACTACATGGCATTCCAAGACCCCGCCAAAAACTCCCCGTTTTATAATTCTAATCTCATTTATGAATTCAATTCGGTATGTATATACCCACTGTTTCATTAGCGTGAACTAGAGAATTATTGTTAAGAATATTTTTTTTAAAGTTATTAAGCATGACATGGTTTTTTGGAGTAATACTCGAACAGTTGACATTTTGTCACGTCTAGCAGGATGTTTGGTCCTTGCAATTTGTGTGGCTGATGAAATATAGTTTTATAATAAACATATTAAAAAATCAAGCATTTCAAAATAAGTATAGTTCATTCATTTTTGTGTGTTTTAAAACGTCTGCCAGAAGTTGTGGTCCTCGGAATATTTCTGGCGATACTGGATCCTACTTAAAGGAATATTATACAAAGCTATATAAAAACGAACTATTTAAATTTAAGTAAAGTAGCTCTTATTTTTAGTCATCTTTTTCACCTTTATATATGCATTATTAGTCCGGTGAAGCTATGAAGGCCTAGTAAGCCCAATAGTGTAGTCAGTTCGAGAAAAAAAAAATACATTGGCCCCAGACTCAAACTCAATGAATGCGCAAGCGTTCTTTGTACATAAAAGACTATTTAAAACATAAAGTTTCATATGTTTAAAGATAAGTTGTGTTTCGCAGTAATTTTATTAGATAATATCGATTTTTACCTATATATAAATAGGTGAAGATGAAACAGCTTTTTTTAACCTTTTTCTCCTGTTTGACGAGCGGTTTTTGTTCATTGTTTTTTATTTGGTAGCTATTACCTAGCCTTAGTGTTACCAATAAAAAATGTTGGAAACAGTAACTATACTATTTCGTGACTTCTTATTTAGTATACTCGTTTTATTAAAACGTAATTATTAAAAAACTATTTTGAAAACTGACATTTTTTTAATATCTTAAATTTTAAAGAGATACGAGTATATAGATTCAAAAAATATGTTTAAGAATCTCTATCTATACTATATATATATAGAAATAAAATTTCAATTCAGCGTTAATATAATTAGAAATCTTATTTAAGGCAGTAAAACATTTTACGCTCCAAATAAGAGATTATCATAATTTATACAAAATGGTAAACATTTATGTAACAGCTATATAAACATAGTCTGAGGAGTACATAAATATAACATTCTACTAATTATTTTTTGTCTTGAAATAGACGAATATTAACTATTATGACTAATCATTTATAATTTTATGGTATAGTTACGAACACGGAGAGCGGTTAGTTGTTAGAATAACATTTTCGTTCCATAAAAATGATCACACACATCTCTACTGATATCTATCTACTATCGTTACTGATTTACATGGACTTCGACATTTCCTTTCACGAAATTCTTGGTAAAGCCTACACAGATAAAGATTAAATGCCTTCATCAGGCATACGAAAGACTACAAACATGAGAATAGTTGCTGATATTCACGGAAACAATCCTAAAATAATCGTCGTTCATTTCATACGAGCCAAATCCAACCAATCAACTTCGACGGGAATCTAAGAATTACGAAAATACAAACTATAAATAAGTCTCCAATGTGGTATTTTGCTTAGTCAGTCCGGTGAAGCTGTAAAGGCCAAAAAATAAAGGCAAATAGCGTCAGTTCGAGAAAAAAAAATTTGCTTGGTAATTTTACGATTATGTGGCGGATTTTGTTCGCAAAACGCTGAAGTCTAGCTTACTGGTTAATAAAGTTGGAGGTATTACATAGGAAATAATTAATAACAATAAAACTATAATAACACATTTCCAGCTCAGTTGTAATAGCTTACTTTACTACCACGTTTTATTATCCATTAATAGTAATTATAATAAAAAGATATAAAACATAAATTATTTATGAAGATAAGTCTTCCATATATATACTGTAAATAATGATAGAAGTTGTTGTGACAGTATTTCATTACTCATGATTGCGTGACTTAACGGCCATAGCCTTGAGCCAGCCATGTGTACCTAGTAATATTTAAAATTAAACTTTATTAAAAGATAAGTCAAAATCATAGTGAAATATAAATACACATATATTATACGTGCTATTTAATTATGATCTTGATGTATTACGTAATAAAATATGATTTAATTTGCATACATATTTTGGTTGTGCCGTTTTGATATATTCGTACAAGTAGCGTTCTATAATTATTATATGTAAAACAAATCAGTATACATATATAAAAAATAATATAAAACAACATAAAAAAAGAAAAAAAAGAAACAGTAAAACGTATCAACTTCTAGAAAAAGATTAAAAAAGACTAACGAGGACGAAGAGCCGAGTCTAAACAGCTTATTCTAAAAAAGTAAGCATTTTGAGAGAACACGAATTAAAAAAAAAGTGTGTGTGGCTTTAGAAATTATACTTCTTTGGTGTAACAAGATAAAAATCTTTTATTCAAGAATTTTATCTTTCGCCTTAATTTACGTTTGTAGAAAGAACCGCAAAGAAAAAAGGTATTTATACATTGAAAGTTTTAATATATATAAACAAAATATTGACTATAATTAACTTCATGGTGTCAGTTTTTTGTGACGGTGTGCTCGCGCATCGTAATAACTTCTGGGCCACACCGCTGGGGCGGCACGATGAAGTCTATAGAGATCTCGTGCCGCCCCAACCATAGCGGAAGACGTACACCGTGAGGTTTTAGTCCGTGCGAGTCGGACATAACCCACCCTCTCCCCCAGGAGGGTGGATATCCATAAGGGTTTTCCCCACGTATAAAAAAAAGGGTGTCGGTTTTTCATGACGATGTGCGCGCGCATCTTAAAATTTACTCATATCATTATTCCCTAATGCGCCAAAAGAAGTATAACTTCGCCTTCTGGCGGCGGATGCGGGGGCGTCCGTCGCCGTGAAGAGAAGGCCCGAGCCGTGAAACACGGTCTCAGCTGCCGCTTTGACACAGAAGCCTGGGGAGAGACATCTCTTTCCCTGAGAGGAGGGTCCCGCACTACCATCTTGCGGGCACCCAAGCGCGTGGCCAGGATAGTGGAAGAATGCTGATCGTGCACCCGCATCCTGGTCCACACATTCGCGCTGAGCGGCAGGGGGATTTTTAGCCAGTAAGAGTCTGGCATAACCCTCACATTGTCCCCCGGCAACGTGAGGCGTATCCGATGCAGGATTTTCCCCCCTTTAACAAAAAAAAAAAAGAAGTATAACTTATACAAAAAAGACATTGATGTTCTTATATGGGAATACCTTGAACTTGATTTAAATAAATTATAGAAGAATGAGAAGAAGGTATAATGAGACTCTGGATTAGATATAACGAAATATATTTTACAATTGTTAGAATACAACTTAAAAGTAAAGAAAATTGAGATGAAATTGTAAAAATTAAGGACGGCTTGTGATAATCGTTATATCAAATTTTATAACCAAATGTTAGCGTAATACTTTCATAGATTTTGATATGAATTGATTTTCTTTTTTGGGTACCTACAAGTTACCCTAAATATTAACTAAACGCAAACAAAGTTATAAGTTAATTTCTTATAACCTCTTTATTCATATAAATAAATCCCAGCGTACCATCATCACGTGCATCGCTTCAGAATGCCTTCACTTAATTGGCTTTTATATTTCTTGTGTATGTAATAATTAGAACAATCTTAATAAGAAAAAAAATAGTAGTCCGATAAAGCTGTTAAAACCTTGCTAGGTCAATAGTGTAGTTAGATCGAAAAAAAAGAAGAAAAAGCATGTCTGAAAATATGTAGAGGAAACAGAAAATTTTGGCCAAAAAATCTCCATATAAAAACTGAGTCAGTGAAGACAGTAAGGATATCTTTTAAAATATTGAAAGAATTGACAGATTGATGTCGAGTGTCTTTTTTATTTTGTTACATAAACATAAACAAAAGATTTGGTATCAATTTCTTTTTACGGACCTTTCAATATTCAAGAAAATTGTAGCTTTATTGCTATTATTTTGTTATTGGCATCAAGGCAATATATTACATATTCATACTATACATATATTTAGGTAGACATAACCTTTGTATCCTTCACAAAGGACAAACTATATATAAAATAACAAACGCATGAACGACACATACCTACTTAAGTAAATAATTAAGTAGGTAACTAAATTCTTATTGTACTTACGTGGTTACTTCATTTGAAAACGAAACGTTTTGTTTTTATAGTAACAAAGGATATACTCTAAAACAAAAAAAAATATGATTCAATTTCGATATCACGAATTTTGCATTTAAATATATGCCGTCCTACCTTTGAAGACGAAAGCCCCTACCAAATGTTCCCTATAGTGTAGCAGAATGTATTCTCTTACTATTTGAATTTTTTAAATATTTTTTTATTGACGCAAGACCAAATAACGTCACTGTACCTGTAGTCCTACTGTACTGTAGTCCGGTGAAGCTGTTAAGACCGTGCTGAGTCAATAGCGTAGTCATTTCGCAAAAGTCACTGTACCTGATAGTAAGCAGAATGTAATCTAACAAACAACGACAATCACTCTAAGTTTCATGCCGGCCTGCGTATCTCACACCAACTGTATACATATTGGCTAATACCAAAACACTACAAACAAGAAAGTCATGTAGAACTGGTCATAAACTAGCAGTTAACACTAAAGACCATGACTGCAACACGCGGCTTTTGAAAAGCAAGTAATGAAGCACCATCTTATGACTTTTCTAGGAACTGTATTGAGCTTTACTTGAATATTTTAAATTAAAACTTTTTTAGTACCTGATTTTGATAATACAAAGATTCGATGTTGGTCCATACTACATTCAACGTATGAAAACTGCGTGAAAATTCATCAACTAACTCTGGAGATTAACGTTTTCAAGCAGTAACATAGAAAATTTAATTTTTTTTAATAGTTTTATTGTATTCTGTCACGCTTCTTATGTCGTCCGCAATATTTTTCTGCGTACCAAATATTTTAATGTACAGACCTTTTTTTATCCTTTATAAATTTTAGGGGAGCACCACATTTCAACTGCTATTAAAATACATTATGGTTCAAGCTGGAAAACACACAAAACCTAGAGGGGTTGATTCTTAAGTGCTGCTTCTTAATCGTGGTATGCTAATCAAGCGAATTTAGAGAAAGCCCTACACCTATGCTATGATTTCATCACTGTTTTCCGTAATGAGAAACTCCGGCTTTTTTGCAAAGTATCGAAGCTAGGTAGATCAAATTGGTATTCCAACACGCTAACTTAAATCATCATCGCTTCAATAGTTCTATAATTTTGTATCACTACAATTATAAAATAAACTTCTCTGTCGCGTCCGTCTGTTCGCGATAAATTCAAAAACGACTGAACGGATTTTAATATGCTTTTGATTAATAGATAAAGTGGTTCACGAAAGGAAGGTTTAGGAGTACCTATAATTTGTCAAGATTTTGTATAAATCGGTTGAAGTATAACGATAATTGTTAGAAATATCGGAAAAATTCAAGCCACCTGGAAGCTTCCATCGAAAACGCTGTCAAATCCCTTTGAGATATAATAAAACTAATTAAGATAATAGCGCTGTAGACGAAGTTGCAGGTATTAGTTAGTTTACTATAAAAGAAGAAGTCTTAACATTAAACATAAATCCGATGAAACTGTAAAGGCCTTGCCAGCCTAACAGTGTATTCAGTAAAAAAAAATTAAACATAAGAAAATCGATTATGTGTAGTGTGGACTATTTCTAATTCTGTGGAATAATTCTTAATATAATGTATATATTTTTAATTCAAATGGTAGTAGCCACGTAGGAAACTTATACAAAAGTGATTAATTATAGTTGTTTCTATTGACAGGCTTATACACATAAAAATAATTTAAAGATTTATCAGGGTCACGCTCACTATATCTTTTATCGATTTATTGTTTTATAGAACCTCTTTTGATATAACTATAGGTTAACTTCTATAGAATTCTACTTCTAGTTTACGTGTCGTTTATTGATATTAGAAGTGACGTAAAATTGAATACCTCTATTTAAATATTTGCATGGTAATAAGGTGTTTTCTAAGCCCTATTGTCGGCTCATCCGGAGTAGTTCCACCCTCTCACGGAAAACCGGCGTGAAGTAGCAGTACCTGCATTGTTGCGTTTCATTTGGTCAGTGAGAACGCCGAAAGACTATCTTCTCTCTCCTCCCTCTCCTCTCTCCTATTCTCTCTTCCCTATTCCCCCCCCCCCAACACAAGCTGGCAACACACTTGTGATTCCCCTGGTGTTGCAACATCAGGTGACCTATCTGTTCGTTTGCCTGCTATGATATAAAAAAAGTTCATATGGCTAGTTACTATAGTTGACAACTGTTGACAAACACCTATACATTTGTTCCGGCAGCATTCTTGACAGTAATTTCCTCTAAGTTTCACACATCGTCATATAACACCAAGCGAGATTGTTGGTAAAACTTAAAAACTATAAAATAGGTTTTAAAAAATACTGTCAATACAAGTACTTGATACACCTATATTTATGTTTAAGTTTGTGCAATCTGTTTTCTTTTATACCAGTACATCTAAACTAATATTATAAAGAGGTAAAGTTTGTGACGTTGTGACGTTGTAGGGGGTAATCTCAGGAACTACTGGTCTGATTTGAAAAATAATCTATATTAATATTATAAAGAGGTAAGGTTTGTAACATTGTGACGTTGTGACGTTGTAGGGGGTAATCTCAGGAACTATTGGTCCGATTTGAAAAAACTCTTTCAGTGTTATATAACTCATTTATCAAGGATGGTTATGGGCTATATATCATAACGTCAAGACCAATAGGAGCGGAATACTAATGAAGAATGTTTAAAAATCGGGGATTTTTTTCCTCTTGAGAGTTTTTGCTGCGTGTTAGCGTTAGCCTATAGTAACTATTCCACGCGAACGATGTCGCGGGCAGAGGCTAGTCTTCTATATATAAATAGGCAGTGGGGAAACGATTAATAACATCTACCTCCTCTGTTTGTCTTTTTGAGGAGCTTTAGCTTTGTTATCAATAAAAAAATAGGAAAAGTTTTTATTCTGTGGTCGAAGTTCGACACCCTAAACGTAGCTTCAATATTTTATTTCTCATGGTACAATCTTTTTAGATCTACACTTCGCCGTGCAGTGGGAATGCCGGATTTGTACTGAGTAAGCCTCTACAGTTTTCTCGCACCTTTAACCGGGTGGGCAGGAACTGCCTCTGCAATGCTGCTATTACTACTGCATTTCTCGAAAACTTATAAACAGTTATGGAAGTAGGTTGCATCAAGTGATGCTTCACCAGATTGCATTTTCTTACAGAGACAAAGCAGAAAAACTAAAAATATCATAAAATAGTTAAAAAATTAGCTTCCAACAAGACCAAATCTGGCAATATTTTTTAAAATTTTACAATTACCTATGACAGGGTTTTGTCATTCGATGGTAGAGAGTTTACAAGAAGATTTACGTAATGGCGGCTGAAGTAACAGATGTTATTATGTATTTAGTTATAAATTGTCCTAAACGGTTTACCAGATTAGACCTCCCTTGGTAGCAGCTCAAGCCTAGGTCCCTTCCCCCGGCGTGGAGCCCTTGAGTACGCTGATCACGCGATACAGTGACACAAAACCTTACATCACTGCTACAACATCTCACACATCACCTATACACACGTGCACGCCTACACGCTTACACGCTGTTTTTCTTTTTCAGAGAAATAAACGACAAAGAGTTCTACCCTTATTTTTCCTTATCCTATCGTATCCTATATAGTTTAGAGGATTTTTTCCGACACAAAATACATATAGGAGTTGATGAGGCACGCATGCTTTGTACACATGCATGTTTCAATAACACCGTTGCCATGCACCCTTGAGTTAGTCGCCCAAATATCCCCCTATATGTCCAAAATGACTCCTAACATAGACTCAATTGAAACAAGCCCGCCCATCATATTGAAAAAGAGGTTTCTTTTGGCACAGTTTGAGAGGGGTCTTAGCTAGTAATAGGGTTCGCTGTCATCTGGAAACTTTAAGTTTAAGAAACACTGACCTATGACATGAATGTGTAGTTTTCAAGTGCCCGATTCTTTTAATCGATTTCAAAAAGCAGAAGGTTCTCAGTTCGCTTGTATTTTTTTATATTACCAAGGAGATATTTTTTTACATAGGGGTTCCATTTTGATTTCATTTACAACAGACCTTGAATTTCTAGCTTAGTCAATAATGTTCAACTGATCATCATGAAGAACAGTATGCGTAAGTATTTGAACATTGTGAAGCACAATGTCCATTTTGCTAAAACTTAACGTTTTATAACAAACAATATGTACCTACGTAGGCACAGCTAGTATAATATTATTAAGTAAGATGAACGCCCAGAATTACAATTAAATTAAACAGCAATTCTTTCTCCACACGAAAACTAGGACGATTTCAAATAACTTTTCTGGGAACTGACCGCTCGTTTGCCAAGTACACAGTACACTGTCATTGCCAAACTTTATCTGTCAATTACCAATCGTTTAAAGTTTATACTCGAGGTTTGTAACAGTAATGATCCAAGCCAGTAAATCAGTGTTTTATATTCTAATTCTGTAGAATCCTGGTTACAGTTGTAAAAATGTTTTAATTATTGTAATAAATTAATCTCTCTCTAATATTATGTATTTCACAAATTAGGTTATAGTTTTGTAATAGGTGTACAAGATATATTTTATTTTTATAAATTAGCATGGTCGGTGTATAGTTATCATCTTTCATCCAATGAGACCCACCGATGAAAGAAATAGGATGATGCATTTATATTGCTTTTTTTGTATATTCATGTGCTCGTCTGTCATTGATAAATAAATACAATGTTATAAGAAGTAAGCTTTAGTAACTAATAATATGTAGTTTAAAATGTATTGATATACTTTTAAGCAAAAGAAATTACACTGTGTATTTAAATGATGTAGAATCTTAGTTAATAAACATATTTAAACTTATAATAGCACTACTCGATAGTAGTTCGGTGAAGCTGTAAAGACCTTCCCAGGTCAACAGCGTTTTCATTTCGAAAAAAAAGCACTACTCGATACTTCGAATCTTTAATTGATTAGAAAAATACCTACAATGCTTACGAACATAACTGTACTACTATTCTCAGCATTTGATTTTTACTAAGAAACACCTGCAAGTTTATTGATTGCTTGGTCTATAACATTACTCATTTTCATTGTTTATATAAGAGAAGTCAAAAACACTAATTTACATTTTACATCATGTCTAAATAAGTATGAGATGAACAAACCAATGAAGTACGCATTGCAGTTGATGTATGTGTATTACGATAAAATGTAATATTTCATATAAACATACATTTGTATTTACATTCATTGAATTTATAAAATATACTTACTCTGTCTACAAGGATATAACAGATAACTAATTTTAAACCTATAGCAAATCATGCTGAACATTAATAATTTTAGTATGGAACGATATGACAAATCATAAGGCTTAGATTACATACGTATATTTTACTTTCCTCATTCTTTATAGCTGTAATAAATAGTTATCTGTTACATAAATATCCAAAATATGTTACATATAACAAGTAACGTTATTTTATAGTATATATTGATTTTATTACGAATTATTTTATATGCATTATTTCTGAAGTGTCTCTTTTCTTTAGATTGTCATTTCATGACAGTTTCAAATATGTATGTGTGGACAAAACTTTAGTCATGTCACAGTTTTGTGAGACTAAAAATTGTAACTATATTATTACAACTATTTTTAGATTATGAATATTTCCACGTTTTTTTAGATACAAGTATATATTTACACGTTTTTATATTATTGCTGCAAAATGGGCCGAAAATCTCAGTCAAAACAAAATCCGAAGAAGAATGTCGGAAAAGAAAATAATAAGTTTATTCTACTAAAGCGAAAAGAATTGGCTGTCTTAGTAGACAAATTACTGCGATTGACCAGCGTTTTCCAATCCGGGACGAATTTGAATAAAAGTTGGGAACATCACTTAGAAATAGAAAAAATTATATTGGAAATAATCAATATAGAAAAACCACAAAACAAAAGTACTTCTATACCAAGGCAAGCTTGTATAGATAATTACATGAAGTGGTTAACGGATAATGAGGTTCAATTTGAAGGTAAGCACTCCGTAGATTCCATCAAAAAGTGTAACAATTTGTATTGTATAAAGAAAAAGGTTGGTAGCTACCGAGTATGTCATACTCATTGGCAGACTGGCTGGAAGATTTGAATATATTGTAAATAGAATGTGATTCAAACGTTCCAGCCAGTCTGCCAAAGAGGATGGCATACTCGATAACTATAAAC
This sequence comes from Antheraea mylitta, assembly GCA_014332785.1. Lineage (NCBI taxonomy): Eukaryota > Metazoa > Arthropoda > Insecta > Lepidoptera > Saturniidae > Antheraea > Antheraea mylitta. The sequence goes on along the minus strand of JACEII010000027.1, from coordinate 4,409,229 downwards.
CTTTTTCTTCATATGCTTTATTTTATTCCAGGAATCGAAGTGGCTGAGTTTGAAGGCTATGAGCTAGGTTTAAAGGCAACTAGAGAATTTTCAGAGGGTGCTAGCCTTCTGACAGTACCGATAAAAGTTATGATGACAGAAGTGAATGCTAAAGAATCAGAGCTGGCTCCTTTTATTGAAGTTGACCCATTATTGCAAAACATGCCAAATATTACTTTAGCATTGTTTCTTTTACTGGAAAAATATAAAGAAGGTAAGATTACACCTTTGCAGTAGTCAAATTAATAATTACAATTGCATAAGTTTTTCTTGAGGCATCATTCATAATAATGTTTTTTTTCTTGAACTAACTATGCTATGGGCTTAGCAAGGCCTTGACATCTCCACTGGAGTACATCTCGTAATAATGTAGAAAGCTCATTTGAAAGCAGTACTTTTTTTCTTATTGACAGGTTTCCTATATTTTTTGGAGCCCTGACAAAGTGTATACACTATTTCATGATGATTGATTGTGTGGTTAACATATGGAAGCTTGACAAACAAACAGATTAATATTTGCATTTATATTGTTTACTAGCTATGTCTGTAAGTTAGTTAGTGTGGAACCGAATGCAAAAAAAAACAGCGAATAATAAAATTATCTGAATGTATTAAATCAATTTACTTGTCTCTCATACATAAGTTGTATTGTCACTAAAATTACAATAACTTTTGATAGAGTGAAGCAATTTTATTGAAAACAAGAATAAATGTTACTCTAGAATATGCTTTATGATTTTTGGTGGGAATTTATACTGCAATACTTTATGATGTGTGGTCAACAAGTAGACAGACAGATATCACTAAAATGATTGAAATGTATTTCATTACTTATACCAAGACACTTGCAACAATGTTTTTAACAAAATCTAAAAGTACAGACACTTCAAATTTAAATTTTTATGTATAGTTAGAAATTGGGATTACACCTTTCTAGTAGAGAGACTAATTAACTTATAAGCCATTCAGTTTCCATAATATATTAGTCAGTTAGCCTTTAGACTATTTATATGATACAATATGAATGAGGTACTAATTTTGATAATATAGATATGGTATAATCTGTGGTTATGAAAGTTCCCTCTTAATATTATCATTATGAAAATACTACTGTACAAGCCAATATATGTTTATAAAGAATATAGATTTCATCTTCTCAGGTTTACTAGTTCATAGCAGGATTTACCTGTGGCTTCGCTTTCCTTAATAGAGATTTGATTTATTTCTCTGGAACAATGTTCATTCTGAATGAAAGAAACCCTGTGTTATTTTCTGAACCTCTGATAATGAGTTTCAATTTTTGATCAGTTGAATAGTTATCATGTGAAAATGTAAAAATATTCATATAAATAATATCATTCAACTTGTGAATAAATTAAATAATTGTATCAATTACAAATGTTTATAATCTATATATTAATGCTGGTAAGGCCTGTCCTCTGCCCCAACAGTTTGGGGACATAGGATCCCAAGAGAGAGAGAAGGTGAATTCAGTAATGTTTATACTAAATTGAACTACTAATTTGAATGCTACAAAATTAGTTAAGAATAGACAAAAAACTATGAAAATTATTATAGTACTTAATTGTAACTGTTTTTAATTAATGTTAATGATGACTGTATTTAATTCCAGATTCATTTTGGAAACCGTATATTGATGTACTGCCAGAACAGTATTCTACTATACTGTATTTTAAATCCGATGAGCTGATAACTTTAAAGGTAATTAATTGCTAATAGCAAATGTAAATAACACTTTGATATTTGTTATTTTAGTAATTACTTATGGCCATATTAGCAATAGTAGCTCTGTAATACAATACATTACATGATTAATTAAAGAAAAGTAATTTCTTCACGATTATCATTAAGACAGTAAGGTAGTTAACTTTCGTTTGTGGTCCGGTGAAGCTGTGAATGCCTAGTAAGGACAATAGCGTAGTCAGTTCGAAAAAAAAAAATTGAGTTGATGAATGCCTTTTCATTAATCAGTGATGTTCATTGTGATATTTCTAGACTAATAAATCATCAGTGACTTTGCATTCACTTTTAACTAGTTTATGATAAAACTATATATGGTTTTTATAATTATTTTTATGGAGACTGTATAAAAAAATCAATTCAAGTAAGATATTGATAACATGAAAACCTTACACTAAAATGTTGAAATTTGTGTTGGTGGCATTGAGGGCGATCCGGGCGTACCGTACGGTGTCCTCGGCAGCGGCATTCGCGCTCGCCGGCTCCCTTCCTTGGGAGCTGGAGGCAGGAGTTCTCGCCGCCGTGTACGAATTCACGGCGGCGAGGAAACGTAGTGGGGAGCCTCCGGCACCCAGGGAGATGGAGTGTAAGAGGCAGGAGTTGCGGGAGGTGGCAGTCCAGAGGTGGATGCAGGACCTGGCGGACGCGCGCTACGGAACGTACACCGTCGACGCCGTCCGCCCGGTCCTGCGAGAGTGGCTTGGGAGGGAATGGGGCTCCCTCACGTTCAGGATGGTGCAGGTGCTCACCGGACACGGCTGTTTCGGGTGGTACCTGCACCGAATTGCTCGTAGGGAGCCGACCACCGCCTGCCATGAGTGCGGCGCTGAGGAGGATACCGCGTGGCACACTCTCTGTGAATGTGCTGCGTGGGAGGTGGAGCGCCGCACTCTGGTGGCGGTGGTGGGGGAGGATTTGTCGCTGCCGAGCGTGGTTTCGTCCATGCTCGGCAGCGAGCAGGCGTGGCGAGCAGTGGCCTCCTTTTGCGAGGAAGTCATCTCGCAAAAGGAGGCGTCGGAGAGGGCCCGCGAGGCGGACCCCCTTAGTGGCCGTCTTCGCCAAAGGAGGACCGGCAGGAGGAGGCGGCGTTTTGCCCAACTCCTCCTGCCACCGTAGCCGGACCTGAGGGGATGTAGTCGGGGGGCTCATCCCCTCATTGCATAGGTTCGGCGGACGAGGGGAGGCGGCGGGTGTGTACCCAGCTGTCTCTCTATAGGTAGGAGCTCGGCGGCCATCTTCCGCCGGGCGGACCGTTGGGGCGGCTATCTAAGGGGAATAGCTTAGTTCGATCCCTTGCCGCCCCAACACTACGGTCTGTCGGTACACCGTGGGGTTTTAGTCCGTGCGAGTCGGACATGGTCCATCCTTTCCCCCGGGAGGGTGGGTATACATAAGGGATTTCCCCACGTTAAAAAAAAAAAAAAAAAAGTTCTTCATATTAACATTTGCATAATCATTTAACAGTTGTTTTAAAAACACCCTGGTTAATATTCACGACTAATAAACTGTAATTTTATTTTACAGCCATCACCAGTGTTTGAACAATCACTGAAGCTTTACAGAAGTATTGCTCGACAGTATGCATATTTCTACAATAAAATTCATTCAATGAGCATACCATTACTAAAGAGATACGAAAACATATTTACATTTGAGAATTACAGGTAATTAAAATAAAATAATATAAAAAGAATGTGGTATCGTGGGACACCAGGTAGGAACGAAGTTCCTTCAGGCTAATGTAGAATCGACACAATTTGCAAAAAAAAAAAAATCGTGAAATCATAATTCAAATTATCAATTAAATTTAAAAAATATGGCTCTTTATTTTTGTTTGACAACATAAAATAATTACAAAAAAAAAGGAGAAAGAGAAAGGTATTATACACTACTTGCTTGTGTATACGACTGTCGCGCCTGCGCACGTCTTTATTCCACGCACTTTTCGTTACGGTTTTACTATCACATTTTTTTCAGTTCAGTCGCGCAGCAAAATTTCTATCTTCTCCAAGCCTGCCGTAAGGAACTTCGTTCCAATAGTTCCATATTTAATGTTGCGTTTATATATGAAAATACAAAGAAATTTCTCTTGTATGATACTATAGTCAGCAACTAATAAATAATGTACCAAAATTCTACATAGTATGTATACATATTTGTTATCTACTTACCTCAAAAGGTCCTTATTCACATTATCAGGTATCAGGCTATTTATAAGTTCAGTACAATCTCTCGATAATGCAAAACAAATTGAGTTAACGAATCTTGGACTTAATAAGAATTTCTGGGTACAAATAATTGAACTGCTAATATTTCAAGTTTCTATGCGATTTCTAAGGATATTTTTTCACTTTTAAGAATGTATGAATCAATGAATGTAGTAATTCATTGCATATGTACAAGTCACAAACAATATATTACTAGCCTAGAACATTCCTTTTCAATTTTATTGTGATGATTTCAGAAAATTCCAAGTAAGATCTCATTATATTTAACTAACTACAACTTATGGAGTCTCCTTTTTGAAATTAGAGTTATAAAGTATATCAATATTTCCCAGGGGCATAACATTTTCTTCGGGTTACAAAGAGTTTTGAGAAATTGCATATTTAGAGGTTCAGTGGAAGGGAATGGTATTTTTTTCGACTTCTGGGAGTTACTACTTAACGAGGTTCAAGTTATAGAGATTCCACTTTATAAAGTAGGTTTTTATGATATTGAAATAGAAGAATGTTTATAAATTTATAAAATTACCTATAACATAATAATTCCTATTAATTAACAATACTAGTAGATTATAGTATCAATGATCATACTTAAATACCTAATTATTTATTGAAACGGTTTTCTTAATGTGTCCCACATGTACTCTGGAGAGTCCTTTCCATTACGTGAATCTAATGTATTTAAAGTATAAATATTTGATGTTGACAACATAGGGCTAATACTACGAGTACTGCTATTGTTTCTCTGTGCTTTTCGATTTTCAAATACTGGTGTTGGAATTCTTTCTTTGCAAAAACTGTGTTCCTTATTAGCGATAACTTTATGCTGTTTCCACTTAAATACCGCATATACAAGCAAAAATAATACCATGGCCAAACCAGCTATGCTTGCAGTTAGTACTGTAATAGATTTAGTTTGACTAGGTATTTTTTCAAGAATATCGGTTGCAGCATCTGTTTTCTCTAAAGTTTCTATATTTAATCTATCAATTGAATCTGTATATATATTACTATCAAATATCTTATGGTGTTTCAAATCTTCAAGAAAACTTAAGCTATAATCATCTGCATCTTCTACACTTGTTTTTGTAGGGGTTTCTGGAACTGATGTTTCTGTAATTTGTAATTGTTTTAGTTAAAATAGTTCACAATATTTGTAATATATAGTCTGTGTAGTGTAGCAAGTTTATTTACCATCTCGTATTGATTCAAATAAGTCTTTTGTTTCATTTTTGTAGTTTCTTCTCATTAATGAAAATATTTCATTCCAGCTGACAACATCGTCTTCATTGTTAAGATCGTTTAGTACGCGATTTTGTCTGATTGTTGGCATTACTTCCTTGTGTGTTGTGTTCATTGCAATGTTTGTTTCATATGAATTTACTTTAAAATCTTTGTCAAGGGTGTTATTATGATTCACAATTTTAGTAAGGTTGTTAAATAGTGACATTATGCCCATGTTTTCAGCATTTTCATTCACATTATTTCCAAAATCCATTACTATTGGCACATTAATGTAACCAACTCTTAGTGTATTTGGATCATTAATTGAAGGTTTAATGGTAGAATCATGTGCGTTTGCTTCTAAAATTGCTCTCAAAGGGTATATCTCTTTGGAAATAGGTTCAATAGCAGATTTTGATAAAAAGGGTTCGGATGGATTAGGTTCTTTTGAAGCATTGTGGAATATATCTGCTAAATGGATGTGACTTGAGCCCCGTTCTCTATGTTCAACTAATTCTCTTAATGTCATATTTCTTTCCAACAATATTTTTGAAAGTCTTGCACTAACTGAAAAATATACAATAACACAAATTATTAAAGATTTCATATCAATGGCATTATTGTTATGAATAAGTAATAGTATTTTATAAGTAACACCTTTTTCTGCAACATTCATAAGTTATCTGTATAAGTTGATATTAATCATCACAATAACATGTACTCGTATATTAATAAAACATATATCGGACTTATAAAACCATTTGTTTGCCCTCTAATAAATTAATATGTAACTTAACAAGTTTTTGATATAACAATGAATTATTTATGCAATTAGCCAATACTATAGATTAAATTAATTCGAAATCGCTAAGAAATATAACTTCTATAAAGGGTTTTACCCAATTTAGTTGTCATAAGTTGTACTCATATTTTACGACTTAATAATATGTTATTGTTTTTTGTTATTGAATAATTATTCAAATTTTTCAGTGTAAAGTTTAACATATATACTTACTTTGAATATCTTTAAAAATTTCATCTATATCAGTACTTTCAGTTTTTTCATTTATCCTATGCGTTGTAGGTGGTGGACTGGCCGTCGTTGATGAAATTGCTTTTACTGATTTTAATGTAGTTTCTTGAATTGGGTTTTCCGTAGTCATAAAGTCTTCCAGAATAGTAACAAAATCTTCATCATTTTTCATCGGTTTTGGTTTTTGTGTTCGTGCGATTATATCTGCAGATAATGGGAAGTTTTCTTTTTCAGGTGAGTATATAATAACTTTATTTAATGGCAACTCTGTAGTCGTATTTTTCTGTCTACGGCGTTTCTTTTTCATTCTATTGTTAAAATTATATCTTTGCGAACCTGGAGTTATTGATAGAGGTTTGACAGTAGATGTGGAATATTGAGTTTCATTAAATAAAACGGGATTTTCTGGAACAGTAACTAATTTTACAGTTGTCGTTGAAAACATCGTGTCCGTTCCTACATCAATATCAAAGAGTTTTTTATTTTCGTCTTTTAATAACACAGATTTATTTTGATTATCTAAATCAATTGGTATCAGTTGATTTGTATCTGTGGTTATACGAACTGTTGAAATTTCAATGCGTTTGTTCATATCACTAGCTGCGGTACTTATATTTATCATTGATGGTATCACATTTCTCCATTCGATAGATTTTGAAACGTTCCTTCTTTGATTAAAGAAATTTCTCGCATTCAATGCTACTAAATCCCTACTCAGTGGACTCTTGTGTGTCGAATTAATCAACGGTCTCATATGCAACTTACGATGAGCACCTGAAGCATACCGCCGTATACTTATAATTTTATTTATATTGTTTTCTTGCTTTGGAGTGGTTGCTATTATATCTTCTTTTTTATCACCTTCCTCTTTTTCTATCCTATGACTCGATTGTGTTGTGGTAGAATATTCATTTGCGGGGTATGTTACGTATTTCGTTTCCAGGTGTAATAATAAATTGTCTTCTTTATCGTTTTTAACTAGTTGTTTGTTATTATCTGTACTAACTTCAATTAAAGGGGCGTGATTGACGATGTTCACTGCTACATTTTGTTTGTCTTTAGACTCTTGTTTGTTTTCTGATTCGAAAATCGATAAAGCATTCTCTTTCCCATTTAATAAGTCTGTCAAAGACAAATTGTGTAGTTGCAATATTTCACTTAAGCTTGTTCCGTTCGATCTCCTTAATATATCTTTCAATGTAATCGGATCTATCGAACCATCAAGCTGAAACAGAGAAAATCAATATTATAAATATTTTCAATTTCTATATCTCTGTAAATAAAACTATTTCAAATGATTACCTGAGATTATTAAAACGAATAAAATGTGTCAATAAGAAATATGGAAAATTTAAGTTACACTATTAATATAGGTGAGTAGCGATCCTCAAATTGTTACTGGCCAAGATTTGTGTACTGAATTATTAACAGACAGATGTCAGTGACTATAATAATGATATACATGAATACATGCATGAACATGTACTGATTTTAAATCCCGTTTTTAAACTCGCATCTTTCATTTTCGTTATCATAGTGAAACTGTAGTTAATATTTTTTTCTTTATTACATTTGTTTTTACACGTACTTTTATGTTACTTTTCTTTAGCCATCCTTCACTTTAAATTAGCGCTTAATCTTTTAAACTAATTTACACGAAAAAATTATGATATCTTATTAGCTATAGAAACTGGTATGCTTATACTGGTTCTATAGCCCTCGTATACCAGTACCAGTCTAGCGTTTACCACGAAAATTATGAATAAAAATGTATTCATGTTTATAAGGTAGGTTTCTAGTATTCGGATAGGATGGAAATTATCTATGTCGTACAAGCCTATGTTTGCGTTTAGTTATATAAACTGTGAATGAAGATAGAAAATTTTAGGTCTTAATGATAAAAAAGTTACCTTAGCCTTGTCCTGTCCATCAAATACTTGAGCTGATTTATCTTTCAATTTTCTACGTAAATTTTCGTTTTCATAATTATTTTTCATGCCATCGGCACGATGCATTACCTCCAATGAGATTTCTGACAAAGACTTATCTTCTTGTAAATAAGGGTCATGGTGTTTCATTATATGACTGTCTTTTTCATTTGATATTAATCTAAATTCATCTTTTGTCTCTTTTTTCTCAGGATCTTCTACTTCTCTGACTATAAGATCTTCTATCAATTCACTATTATTAATAATTCCTGTATTGGATATGTATTGTGTCGAATCATCATTTTGATTAATATGAGGTATATCTTTTTTTCCCTTTATTGCTGTAGTTGCTGGACTGTTTTCTTCACTACGGTAGCCATTTAATTTTTCGAATTCTGACCAATTGTTAAGAGATGGTCGCTTTCTTCGTTGACCTCGTCGTCTCAATGGTCTTTGTATTGACACTTCCGTCCGTTGAGCTGATTGTGTTTCGGGTTTTTTTCGTCTTCTCTTAGGTGTATCTGCAAGCTGTTCTTTACTTGTTAAATCTACTTTAACATTTTGTTGTTGAGGTTCTTCGGGGTAACTAATTGCTTCTTGTGGGAATAAGCTGTCGTTGAGTGGCGTATGTGGACGGCGTTTTCGTTTACGCCTGGTTCTTCGATGCTTTTGAGATTCTTCTGTAGATTTGTTATTCCATATGTCAGTTTGTGTAAATTTTGTCATTACTTGTTCACTGTCAACCACTCTCCAGGGCTGAAAAATATATTTAATATAAGTTATTGTAATGTATTCATCTGTCCCATTTATAAATATTAGAAGCGTTCAGTAAACAAGCACTTTAGCGAGTCGGCATGATAACGACGTCTGCCATTGGTATTTAACACCGAAAATCGTCGTTGTTTTTAGACTGAATCGTACTGTCCATCAGGTATTGTGTAGTCATTTTGTCGAGTTAGTATAAACAATTTACTAATATCTGCTTCGACTTTGTTCGTTTTTCTATCTTCACTTAGGACACATACTTTATACCTGAAACGGTTTGCGCAACGCACGCCTAGATATTTTACAGATGGTAAGATTTTTTCAAATTTACCCGACTTATTTATTTGCTGCCAAATTTAAATAATACTAGTGGTCCACATTCGACCATAGTTCATTGATTTTTTATGTTTACTTTATTAACTACTAGCTGTTACCCGCGGTTGTACACTCGTTTCTTTAAGATATTAAATAAATGTAAAATTGTGATTAGATGTGTAAATTACAGAAATACTCTCTCAAAAATATTTGTAAGTACGACACGCACATCGTCTACTGTAACAGGTAACATGTACCTTACATATGTGAATACTAACAGTGTGTCGAATGGGATGGGATTTATCATCAGCTACATACCTAAAACTTTAAACTACTATATACCATCCTCAATACTCAGTTACACTATATTAGAAAGTATTAAAAATATCAAGTTATACATTATCGAACATGTTTTAAATCTTTTATTATGTAGATATAATACGCCCATATTGTCGATATAATTAAGGTTATTGAAATACGTTGCTATAATTTAAATCACATATACACATTTGACTTTCAATTATATTTATTCTTGGAGTCCAGGACAGCGCACGTCTCACGCGCATATTTACAGTGAACAACATATTTTGAATCAATTCTACACAGACGGATGCGCGGGTAACAACAGTTCATCACTACATAGTGTAAAACAAAGTCCTCTGCCACGTCTCTCTATATGTCTGTTAGCGATAAGATCAAAAACTACAGAACGCATCTTCATGCCGTTTTCACTAATATATAAAATGATTCTTGTGCAAGGTTTAGGTATAGTTTGTTTTATTGTCAGAGCGGGCAACGTCTACTGAACCCGCTAGCTTAAAATAAAACGGCAAATTAGTTATTTGCCCGTAAAATTCCCGTTCAAATATTACTTGTAGTCCGGTGAAGCTGTTAAGACCTTTCTAGGTCAATAGCGTAATCATTTCTAAGAAAAAAAACGTTCAAATAGAACCAGCCGTTTTGGAGATTACTCGGAACAAAGAAATAAACAGACATATCGACAGAAAAAAAAATGTTGATATTTGTAGCACCACAGATATATGTATTCACCATAAAGTATTTATTTTAATATTACATACACGTACTTTATTTTTGTAATACGTAATATATCACAAATCAAAAATTGGGAACAAAATTAACGTAGAATAAAGTTTTTGAGGAGTTTTTGGCAGGATTTTAGTCTGTCATGTTGTGGATTTTATATATTATTCATAATCTTGTGTTACTTGTATTAAATTGTGTTAAATTGTTGGCGTTTTATGTAATATGGTTTTATGTAGTATCGTTCGTTAATTGCGCATAAATGGAATGAATGAAAAATAATACCACGGAGCATGAATTCTGTGGTCTTGAAAATGAAGAAGATAAAAAATTACGAAATATTATATAGAGGATTTGGCGCTTATACCTTTTCATTAACTTAAACATAAAATAAAACTGGCTGAAGAATACATAATAACTACCTATATAATATACGATACATAATAACAACTTCAGAATAGGCAATATGGATTAATTCCTTTGCCTGTGTTATTGGACGAATATTATTACTACTAAACTCTTTTAATAGCAACACAAAATAACTTTGTAAATGTTTGCGATATAAACGTACCACGTATAATCAAAAATTTGAAACAAAACTAACGTAGAATAAATTTTTTGAATAGGAACACAAAATAAACCCTGAAAATATTTGCGAGAGATTGTTGTCACGTTACCAAGGCAACGTATATAATACTGACTGTAACACGCAGCGGAAGCTCTCAAAATAGCCCGATTTTGAGACATTTTCCATTAGTGCTTAGCCTATAGTCATCCTCGATAAATGAGCTAAAAAAATCTATGTGTAAATGAAAATTTTAATTAATTATAAATTTAAAACAGAAAACAGGCGGTTACATAAGGTGGTAAGACTCTCAAATTCTAAGTAAATATAATTTTACGAAAATAAAGGAATTTATCGCAACCCATGATACAATTTTCAATTAATTTTACATGACACCATGACTGGGTGGTATTTGTGGGTGATATTGAATTAAATGTAGTCTGTGCATTATGAGAAATAGTGATATACCCAGTATCATCCTTTGGAAAAGTATATTAATAGATACACAGTATAATCAAGTGATGAATCCAAAACAAAGATGTTTTTAATACTATCATTAACTTTTGAAAAAAAAAAATGGTTTTTGTTGCTACATCAGGTTGAACTGCATCATTGTAACCGCGGAGATCTAAGTCATGGATTACTTTTATGAACTAAATTCTTATTTTGATTATACAAACTATATTATATTATTATAAAGTTTACCTACAATTTGACCAATTGATTTCAAAAGTTATATAAGGCATGCAACGTCATTCATGTTAAAAATATTGAAAATGTTATTGCAACGTAAGAGTAAATTGACGGATGTTACAATGTTTTTCCATTTAGATGTGTGTATATATTTATATGCTGTGTAAAATTCGAACAGTAGTGTGAGTTATGTGTATATTAATTAATTTAATATGTTTGTTATACATTTTGTACAAAAAATAGCTTTCTGCACTTCTCCTCCATGTAAACTTTAACTATGCCAAATTTTGCGTTCATTCATTTGCGCAATTAGATTAAAAACGTGTTAATATATAAGATTATTATATTATTGTAAAATTAACCTCTAATTTGACCAGTTAAATTCAAAGAGCATTAAAGGTATGAAACATTAGTCGTGTTATAAATATTATAATAATAGTTATATGTTATAATATTATTGTTGAATGTAGGATGAAAAAGGGTAAATTGGAATAAAGTAAAAATAAAATTTTTACAAAAAAAATTAAACCGACTTCAATATCAAAAACTTATAAAGCACTGAAAAGTGAACAATAAATATATTATTAAATTAACCAAATAAAAAAAAAAATATGAATATTTGCGCTACCTAGAGATATATAGGAAATCGATGCCAATTTCTCCATTTCCATGATCGAATCAGTATTGATTATATGATATTCTCATTATTACGACAGGATGTGCCAAATTTACATTAAAAATAAATTATGGGAAGTTCATTTATTCGCCCTTTATTTTCACTCCTTATGGTTGGAACATATTTTTTTTAATTTCAAGAACACCGTCTCCAAATATCGGTACATAATTCAAATAAAATTATTGAAATCAGTTTCAAGTAGACGAAAATACGTAGACACCTTAGGGGTTGAATATTTCCTTCGAATTATATGGAATCACCTCTGAGTATATCCAATTCAAATATAAAAATAAATCATTAAAATCGGGTTGCAATTGACGGAGATATCGATTAACATACATAAAAAAAAAACATACAGCCGAACATAACAACCTCTTCCTTTTTCGAAGTCGGTTAATTAAGAATACATACAGTTGAGCATAGCAACCTCCTTCGCAATATTTTTTGAATTCCATGATTGACGGCTGTCAAAATGTTTTTTTTTTATTTACATGTGTGTATATGTTGTGTAAAATTCAAACAGTAGTGTAATGCATATTTTAATTATTTTAATGTACTTCTAATGCACTTTATATGAAATAAATAGCTTTCTTCAGTTCTCCGTCACATAAACTTTCACTATGCCAAATTTCAAGTTAATCCGTTCACGGCTTAAAAAGGGATAAAAAAAATTTGCTTCATGAATTAATATATAGATCTGAATAAATAATAGCACGTATGTTATTCTTGTTATATAAATCTATATTACTGTAAAGCTTTAACAAAATGCATTCAATAGTTTTGGCCAGAAAGAGTAAAAAGCATCCATTCGTCTCCACGAAGAACCTTTATATACCAGATTTTGCACGCGGCTTCGCTAGCGTTAATGTACATTTGTATGTTCTATCTCTCGGAAACGGTACTTTTTCTGCATGAAAAGTATGTTATGTCCTTTTCTGTACTCTGACAACGTGTATTCGAAATGTTATGTATGATAGAATATGAAAGTGTAACAAACCAACAAACTTACATTCTCATTTATAATTATTGGTAAGGAAGTATGGATTGATAAGATTCTCATAACCGTATTGTTGAATCGTAATGCTCTCTCTTTCACTAAAATTTCTTATTTATATAAGATCAATTAAAACAAAAACGTTACATCACAAAACATCGTAACATATTGAATTTACAATGAAAATAACTATATATGAGCCATAGCTGAATATAAGCATAACATTAATGTGCGTTATTTAAAAATATTTTCACCTTCTACGTTAGTAGGTGATAGAGCCA
>JACEII010000027.1:4358586-4390689 GCA_014332785.1 Antheraea mylitta | reverse complement strand
ATATAATTGTATCGATATATATAAATATCCAGCTCATTCACGCGTCAATGTAACTCAAGCTTTATAACTTATGCAAATGAATACCGTTTTCAGACGTAATACCAATAACGTTTGCGAATATATGCACATTACCGTCTTCTGTATAATATTATAGATATAGAAAGTCGAAGAATTATATCGGCAATATTTCCGTAATTATTCGTAACTCTTAAATAACATTGTAAATAGGAATATGAGTTTGTTTGGAACTTAACTGATGATTGCATATTACCATCTTCTATATAATATTATAGATATAGAAAATCGAAGAATTATATCGAGAATATTTCCGTAATTGTTCGTAACTCTTACTTAATATAATGGGAATATGAGTTTGTTTGGAACTTCGTGAAATTTTGCATATCTACACTTTATCAGCGGATAGAAAAGGGCACAGTACCTTTTATACAGAAAGAATGTACTGTTCTCTAGGGATATGCAAAACTATATTCAAGGGTGCGAAACCGCGTGTAAAAATTAGTAAAGTAATAAATAGATATTAGTAATTATTTTAAAAAATCTGCGTAATAATGTATGCAAGCGAGAATATTTGATATGGTATACATAAGTACTTACACAATTATAATAAAAGTGTACTTTTTAGATTTTAACGGAAAAATTTGTGTCTTAGAATAAGTAATCAAATACATTTCAATATTTTTTAGGAAGTTCTGTCTGTCTGTCTGTTTGTTTGAATACGCATCATGCTAAAGTACTGTATCCACGATAAAACCTCACCAAGGAAATCATAAAACATTCTCGAGTAACATTTAGTCTTATCTTGATTAAAATCGGTTCATTAATATATTCAAATTATTTTATTAGTCACTGTTTTTATTATTATTATTATTAGATTCCACACGAAGTCGCGGGTACAGCTAGTTAAGCAATAATATCATACGTTACCACCCCAAGATTCAATATCGTGTACATATCCCCTTAATTCGTAAATTTTCATACATTAAATGCGATATTTTATCATCTCTACACATATTCTTAAAAAAATGGCCTATAAAAAATAAAAATCGCAGACAAAAAAAACAACATATTCTTTTTCTATGTTTTATTTAATTGGATGTACTCGTGCCTTATTCCTAACGTGGACTTTAACGAAATGTAATTACGTTTTTATTTTTAGCGTAGTAGCACGGTCCAGCGCATTCCTAATTTAGTGAAATAATTTACTTTGAAACACGGTGGATTGAACTCTGACTGACTCGGTTTCACTTGACTTTAATCCATTTTACGTAAGAATTGTTATTATAATAAAATTTGATTGTGTCTTATCATCGAACAGTACGTCCATTAGATGATTACGAGTTTGAAAAGAAAGTTTAATATACTAGTGCCATCAGTGAATCACTATATACACTCTTCATTTAGCTAATTATTGGATACAACTGTTAATTCCGCTCCACTTACCTGCTGCAAGCTCCTCCCGTGATTTCTAGATAGACTAATTTCTAATCTGCTTTTTTAATTCTAATTGTTATTAATTTATTATAGCCCAGTCCTTTCCATAATAACATTAAATTTTTAACTCAAAATGTAGTCGAAAACAGTATAATGCTTAGCTTAGAATTGGTACTTAAGCGCGACTACCGGAACACAGTGGTAGGTGTTTTAACACATCTTTTGTTAAATTTTATTTTACAACTAGCTAGTGCCCGCGACTTCGTATCTGTCGAACCTTGTTTATAAAACAGTGATTAATAAAGACTTTTTTTTTTCGAAATGACTACGCTATTGACCCAGCAAGGTCTTAACAGCTTCACCGGACTACATTAATAAAGTCATCTGAATGTATTTAATTCAGCACCCGCGCGACCTAGCTTAGCTCGGTTCTTTAAAAAACATTTTTAAATTAAAATAAACTGTTAGGTTTGCCTCAAAAAATTTGCATTTTTTACACATAAAAATTTTTCTAAAAAGATATCTCTGTCATAATTATAATAATAAAATTACTTATTAATTAAAATAAATTGTTAGGTTTGCCTTACAAAATTATGATTTAATATATATATATATATATACACACTTGGATTCGAACTGGGGTTACACGGATTTTCGAAGCAACCAATTTCCACCTGAGCTATTTTTGTTTTGACAACGCGGCGAAATTTACCTTCATATTCTAGCTATATTATTTCATTGTCTGAAATCTCAGTTTAAAAAGTTTTCTATGAATAAAATCCTAGCTAGATCGATTTATCGTCCCCGAAACTACCTACATACTAAGTTTCACGGAGATAGATGACGCCGTTTCCGAGATCCTGAATATATACAAATATAAAAATACACAAGAATTGCTCGTTTAAGGAAATTCGATTTATTTATCTACTTTTCTCACGTACTTACGCTGCGCCGTCAATAAATTACAATAACTTTTGATAGAGTGGACAGATACCTATTAATAAAGCAAAGACTAAGTTATTCTCGACTATACGCTTTATGATTTTCTTCGTGTAGTTCTATTGTGAGTCTAGTCTAGTACTTTAGCAGTGATACGTGTTTTTACAAACAGACAGACAGACATTTCTAAAAATGATTTAAATGTTTTTTTATTACTTATTCCTACACAACAATTATTTTGCGAAAATCTACAAAGTACACGTTAAATTTACATTCTTATTATATGTCGTCGTATAAGGTAACTTGTGCCCACGTCGGATACAGAGCGATAATTTTTTTTCGTATGAAATTATTTATATCTTATGGCAATTTCATAATGATCGGTTGAGTGGTTGAGACGAAAGCGTAACAAACTGACAAACTCACATTCGCAGTTATAATACCACTAGGTTAGCGGCTTCACACGTATTTAGTGTAGATTCGACGTAACCCTCGGAATCAGTGATTTTTCGCGGCTGAAAGATACCCTTTTCTTTTGGACCACTGATAGCATGTATACATAATATAATTACGATCGGTTGAGTAGCTAATATTTAGTATTTGAGTCGTTGCATTTCAAAATAAGCTAAAATCAATTTTAGCCCTTCCTAATATTTTTCGTTATTTTTCAAGCTCTTTTCAAATTTTGTACAAGTGTAAAATATTAATATTATAAAAAAAAATAAAAACCTCATGAATGGCAAAATTTGAACTTCGTACTCTGTGTATAAAACTAGAAATCTTAAAAAAATTATACATGTCATATGAAAGAATATACTGGTTTTAGCTCATTTTTAAATTAAACAACTCATTTATGTATTTATATTATAAAAGCGGACCCGGCGTCGTTGTCCTGTACTCATAATAAAAAAAAAACTTGAGAAATTATATACCTAAACCTTCCTCACGAATCAGATTATCTACTGGTGAAAACCTCATGAAAATCCGTAATAGTTATTGAGTCTATCACGAACAGACAGACAGACAGACGTAGCAGAGGAGTTTGTTTTATAATATACTAACGGGCCCGGTGGACGTTATCCCACCCTGATAATAAAAAAAAACCTTTTATCCGACCGCAACGCGAACTACGTGGTCTAATTGTGAATCTAAATCATTCGCGGATCCTCTGCAACACGTACACAAAATGTCATCAAAATCGGTCCAGCCATTTAGGAGGAGGTCAGTGACACACACATACAGAACAAATTTATATGTAAAGAATAGTAATTCTTAGAACTAGAACATATGACTGGATTGTATACAGATTCATCAATCATACATAACATTTGCATTGGTAGACTATTGTGTCAGGAAATAAGATATGTATTGATTTTCTTTATTAACATTAAAAAATCATATTAATTTATGATGTAGCTATGGTAAACAATTAAAGTATGAAGGCAGTTAATTACTGTAATAAACATCTTACCTGCTCATAACTTTGTATACCAGTATCAACAATTCTCGGTCGTAAATCTTTCCTATAGTCGGATTGGTTATCCTCTTCAGCCGAATGCACAATAATTACCAAAGCAGCGAGTGTGCTTAACAAAGGCATCGTAAGCTTCCTAATAATACCCATATTATAATGTATAATAGAAACCAGAACGCACTTTTCTAGTACGTTAACACCGAACAACCACTGGATAATTTACACTTCACTATTTAAAATCTCAAATTGCCAACAATTCAACACCGATAAAGTTAAGCCGAAAACTGAAACACTGAAGTTAACTAAGAGTTCAAGATAAGGAAAGAAAGGTAGTGTAAAAACACTTGTTCGTAACGTCCAATACTTCTTTTTTTTCACAAAACCATATGAAATACACGTGTGTGTGTAAAGTGTTATTTTATTTTTACATTATGATGTTTACAAACTACTATACAGAAGTAATTTCTCACTGCGGTAGAAAAAAATATGCGTTAAAATTGAAATTGTACGTATTTCCCGCGTTCGTGGTACGCATTAATCTCGAAAGTTCTATTTGGTTTAGAACACGTTAGCGCTCCCCGAGTCGGCTCGGTCGAGTGATAATTCGACAAAACAACTTGTTGACGACTGGTCTCCGATGCTTTTACGTTTTCTTCACTGGTTTTTTTTTCTTACGCTCTTCATATTTCTGCAGGAAGTTTGTATGTAAATGTATATTAATTGAATTTAGTTCACACATTTTTAATGCATTTTGTATGTTACATCTAAAACATGTAATTTTTTGTATAATCTCTGTTATATTTTCCTTTCTTGGGTTTTAGAAATTCCGCCACCATTTTTCACAACTTCTTACAATGTAGATACGATATAGTTTTTCACAACTTCTTACAATGTAGATACGATATAGAAAATAGTATTCATCCTAACTAATTCATGTTATGATTTGATGTGAGTTTGTTTATTAGTTTTTGCGATTTCAATCCTGAATAACTGAATCGTTCAAAAAATTTTGCTAACATGTCAGAGTTATAGAAAAAGACTTAGGGTAACTTTGATCTAAATAAAAAATATTCCGAGCTATAGATAAAATACGCTGTAACATGAACGACGCAACGGGCATAAACTAGTATTAAAATAGTTGAAGTAGCAATGTATGCTCGCACACACACAAATTGTTGAATTGAATCAAAAATTCTTTACATGGTACACTTTCAATGGTACGTCATTGTGATTTGAAATAAAAAAACATGTTACTATAAGCATGTTTCAACGCTCAAACTTGATATTCTGTAAACCAAAGTTATACATATAATAAAAAAAAGATATATCATAACAGACATGCAGATATAATATACAATGCGTATATTTTTACTTATTCTATTATCTGTTTGGTTGCGTGTTGTTCTCCTGCGTCAAGCTTCTAAGAATTCCGTGTATTTAAGAGATGGCAGATTTCAGTTCCACGTGAAACGGAATGCGCGGACGCGACGCGTCGCCTCCTATACGGAATGTCGCCTATGACGTGATGCGTTTGCGTGGGTACCTAATATCGATTACTATCGGAAAAGTATCGAATCAAAATCATCTATATGTAAATAAAAATCCACTTATCAGATGAAACTATATGTAACACTGCAGAACAATTGCACCTATTTGGATTTTTTTATGTGAAACATTTATGGCGCCGAATCAGACCAAGTATTGTCGTGGTGATGTCGCCACGCTAGTTGTTGCTTGTCATAAACTATCCTTTTATGGATGTTACCTATACAAAATAATTTAGATCACATATTCCATGTGTCCCGCAACGGGTCACAATTTATTTATCATGTTTGTAATTGTCATCGTAAGGTTTTTATGAGAAATCATCCGTGTGAGAGAAAAGTGAAAAATGTTGGTAAAAAATATTTCTTACAAAAAGTGAGCGAGTCAGTGAGACATAAGTAGTAGATCGTCAAATATATTGATAGATTGACGTAGAGGTGTTCAGTTGAAATTTCATTTTTGTTAGTGCCATGCGAATTCACAGCGGGCAGCTAGTTATCAATACTGAAAATTAATCAGCAAAGATTAATAAATAACAAAATGTAAATGAATGTTCTATTTCAATCAAATCTGAGTAACAAAAACATAAATCGATTTATCAACAGTACCTTATTGTAGTTTTATAATCGATTATTCGATACTATGCATTTCAGTATCGATGTTTAGGTAACACCGAACATGATTTAATTATTCACTAATAATTATGCATTTTCATGTTTATATGAAGTGGAAGTAAACATGCAGTTTTCATTTTGTGAAAGTTTTCCTAAACATTCCATATTCATGTAAAAGTTTTAATAATTAAGAAGGTTAATCTCTTTATCTTGTTTCATTATGTAACGAGGTAATAAATTTAAAACAGTCACATAATTGTCGCTATAAAATAATTTATGTAATTATCGTGAGTTTTTCATCGTTAATTAAATCACAATTATATATAGTGAGAATAGTTTTCGATGTTTAAGTTATAACTTATATATATTATATATATTATTTTATTTATATTGCCAATCTAAAATATAATTGCGTAATTTTAAATTTTACTAAAAATAAAACTTTGCAACTACGTCCCTAGTAAACGTAAATTAATAAAAAAAAAATCGCTTTAGACTAATAAAAGGGTTCATATATTTGATAATTTTACTTGTATATTTTGTTAATATAGACTGAATAAAGTAGACAATGTAAAAATAATTGTTCTTATTCTTTTGTGAATAAAACTTTTTATCTACTCATATATTTACTTTAAACATTAATAATGTCTAAAAATAGTTGGACAGCAATACTACTACTACATTTATAATTAATTTGCGAAAAGGACTTACACTTTTGAAGTTTTGATAAGAATGACTGTGGTGCATCTAATACTTATTATTTACATTTCAATTTGGAGAGAATGGTGATCATCACCAAGTGAACAATGTATAAAAAGCAAAATTAAATAATGTAGGAATATATGAAGTACAATAAATAACTTTTGTTTATAATCATTAAGATTCAGTAATAAAATAATGACAATCCTTATTCATAATGTAATAATATGGGGAAACCGTCTTTTTATGCAATAAATTACTAACAAATTTTCTTCTAAGTACACAGTAAGTAACGTAATCATTAAGTAAGAGATGGCTCTATTGAAAACTTCCGCACTAGCACCATGACAAACTGTAATTCGTAACTTCACAAATGTAACTTGCACGTTGGCATTTCTCGAGATCTATTTGTCTCTCAGCGTTATTTCGCTAAATAATGACTTATATAATTCCAAGTAATGTCTAACGATTACATATACTTTTTACATAATCTTATAGCAATGCAGATTACATATAGGTAGATTTATTTTTATTAACGTGGGGAAACCCATTGTGGATACCCACCCTCCCAGGGGAGAGTGTGGGTTATGTCCGACTCGGGCGGACTAAAACCCCACGATATATCGTCCGCCGCATGGCCAAAGATCGGTTCTGGTAACTTACCTGAGAACCGCCCTTGCAACAACCTGGCAAGGGGGCCGCCAGGCTTTGTCCTAACAGGGAGGCAAGCTGAGTACATAGCCAGCCGCCTCGCCTCGTCACCCAAGCCTGTGCAATTAGATCTGTACCCTAAGATAGCACTAATTGAGTACTTCAGGAAACTATTACTGGGTCCAGCATGAATGGATCGGCTCGCCCAGGGTAGTCCCACCCTCTCACAGTAAACCGACGTGAAATAATAGGAATGGAGGCACATCTCACTTCCTCTGTCACTTACCCCTCCCCTTCCCCCGCCCCCCAAACGCAGGCTGGCAACGCACTTACGACTCCCCTAGTGTTGCAAGTGTCTATGGACGATGGTGATCACTTAACATAAGATGACCCATCTGTTCGTATACCTCCTATGACATAAAACTTAAAAGTACACTTGCTATGCTATGAATACAATTAGTAAACTGTAAAATATGAGAACAGTATTCTTTTAAGTTGTCTTATTACTTGTTGCCTTTATAATGACTCTTCGTTAACATAAAACAGTATAAAACTGATCGGTTATGAATATAAATTGAGAGAGAAAACTCGTTTCGTAATTAACAAGCGCATTCTCTTGTATCGTATCAAAGTTGCGATTCCATCATAGCCATTGTATGGTTCATTGTTGAAGTGTTGTCGATTTCTCACGCACTCTTACTTTCATTCACAAGCTGATGTACTTACATATAGTTGACATGTTGAGAGCGCTCTTCAGATCCTCAGATGATTACTTAATGTATCAAGGGTACGCTTCAAATGAACCAATCGTAATATACTTCTTAAATTTATTTTTGGCAATCAATCTTTCAGGTTAACTGCCATTTTCACGTAGTCAATAATATTACAAGCGTCGTACGATCATTTCAATATTAAGCGTCGTGTGAATCAATATTCTAACAAGATGGTAGATCCCTTGTCAGAACCTTCCAGGGAGTTTTTGTGGGATCTCAGAATTTCATGCTCCGTGGTATTATTTTCCATTTACTTCACTTATACACAATAAACTAACTATATTACGTAAAACATCATCAAATTTACAAAATATAGAGTCAAATAACACAAGATTATGAATAAAATATAAAATCCACTACATGGCAGACTAAAATCCCGCCAAAAACCCCTTACAATACTTTAATGGGTGGTAGAGCTACGCTGAAGCTATGACTGGTTTCAGCATGAATGGGTCGGCTCGCCCTGGGTAGTACCACCCGACTCACAGAAACACTGAGGTGAAGAGTAACAGTGTTTGTAATGTTGCGTTTCGTTCGGTTAGTGAGAGCGCCGGAAGCTCACCTCTCCCCTTCCCCACCAACAGAGGCCGGCAACGCACTTGCTACTCCTCTAGTGTTGCTGGTGTCTATGGACGGTGGTGATCACTTAACACCAGGTGACCCATCTGTTCGTTTGCCTCCTGTGATATAAAAAACTTTATTCTCGATAAAAGAACCCTAAACGCAATTTGGTGCCTTTGACAACAGTTATGAAAAATTTACATGGCTATTATTTTATTAGTCAAGGCTTAAAAACGTAACAAACGAACAAATAAATTCATATTTATAATATTATTGGGAATGTTGTGTTGGTTGATAATATTGTACATGAAGTAACCGACTGTCTAGTAGTTATAAATATCTGAAAAATTTAGCACGAGATATATAGCATTTTGTGCATCATAATTATTACTTTATTTTGCAGGTGTACTTATCAGAAGCTGTAGTTGTATATCTAACAATTACTTCTTATTACACGATTCTTAAAATAACGCTACTTTCTATTGCGGAATAAACTTTAACGGTGTTTTTACAAAAAAGTTAAATACTTATTATATACTTGCTTTAAAAAGGTTTCGTACTAAATGCACCCCGCTCGCCCGACGCAAGTTCGCGTTATTTTTGTTTCGCAAGTCTAACCTAACCTAACCAAAGCGAGACAAAAGAGCAAGGTGGCGAACATTCAGTGAGCGCGGTGCATTTAAAACGTTTTTAAAGCAAGTATTCGATACATATTCAACTTTTCTGTAATATCACCGTAATATTTTTAGGTTCGTAATCATATCCAAAGTTTATTAGTATTTGTATATCTATCTAATACCTTTAAACGAGCAAATCCTGTATATTTGTATGTACTCAGGATCTCAAAAACGGCGTCATCTATTTCCGTGAAACTTAGTATGTAGGTGGTTTCGGGGACGATAAATCAATCTATCTAGATTTCATTCATAGAAAACTTTTTTATCTGAAATTTCAGGCAATGAAATATAGCTACTACTATCAAACATACGCTGCTGTCAAAATAAAAATTGCTCAGATGAAAGTTGGTTGATTCAAAAATCCATGTAACCACAGTTCGATTCCGAGTATATGTAGGTATATAAATATTTTTTTTTTGTAAAAAAAAATATTTTGTAAGGCAAACCTAACAATTTATTTTAATGAAATACATAATTTTAATTAAATAAATAATATAAAAAATAAGAAAGACATCTTTTTATGTTTTTATGTGAAAAATGCTAATGTTGTTAGGCAAACCTAACAGTTTATTTAGTCTTTTAAAGAACCGAGCTAGGCTCGGTCGCCCAGGTTGTACAGTGTATAGAATATGTTAATTACTGTTGTATAAGTCAATAATGTTTTGTTTTTGGACTCTAGGTTTATAGGCTTAGTACTTATAGATTCTTAAGACCGATTTTTTTTAAGTTTCCTACATTGTTAATGACATTTGCGTCATGATTTAAGGTAGTAACAAAACTCAAACGTTTTTATTAAGTAATATTACACAAGACTACTACATAATTTCTCTTTTTATTGAGATGTTATTTTGCAATGTTTCACGTTTCGTTCACATTTCCTGTTATTTAGTAAACCGCAATTTACCCATTTTAACTGTGGTATTGTAAGCTTAATTTAATAGGCATTTTATTTGATTACCCAATGTTGTCTTCGCTAGACAATCTGTCATACTATCAAATCTCGTGACGCAGTGGTAATAATAAGCCTTATTTACTACTGAGTCGAAATGAATATAGATATTATCATATGCACAACTAGAGGACCTGGCGGACGTCATCCTGCCCTAAGAATAGAAAAAACCTTGCCAAATTATATACCTAAACGTTCTTTATGAATCACTTTTTCTACTGGAGGAAACCGCACGAAAATCCATGTTATTCCTTATCGAACTGAAAAAACTCTCAATTTTCCGATAATAAATATATGGAGGAGTTGTTGAGGCGTGTATGCTTGGTACACATATACGTTTCAACAACTCATACATATATAGCTAGGTTAGCTAAGATAGGTCGCGATTTTGCATGCAACAGGCAACAGCCAAGCCGAGGTGTGCCGTGCACCCTTGAGCTGGTTGCCAAAATAAAATCGGCTGAGTGCCTTAAGCGCTCGCCTTAGTAGTCGGGTGAAGCTGTTAAGACCTTGCTAGGTCAATAGCGTAGTCAGTTCGAGAAAAAATTCCATTCTGTTGTTTTCGAGCTTATCGCTAACAGACAGACAGACGTGGCAAAGAACTTAATTTTATAATGTGTAGTGATATGTTATTAACTAAGTTTTATCCGCGGCTTCGTGCAGATTTACCTAATTAAAGACAATTAATTTTCTATCTCTGTGGAACAGCTCTTTTTTTTTCTAAATAAAAGTTCTTTTTCTTTACCTTTTTCTCTTAAAGTTGGCTTTTAAAAATAATCTTGTAAAATCCTGATGTGGTAACTAGTACTATAAAAACGAAAGTCTATTTGTTTGTTACGCTTTCAAGTAAGCATTAAAGCGATCATTATGAAATTTTGCGTATACGTCACGAGTACTGAAAAGAACATAGGGTACTTTCCATCTAGAAAAATTTAGTATTTTCGATGGATATATTAAGTCTATATTAACGCGAGGGAAGCCGCGAGCATAAGCTAGTTATAATATTTGTCTTATACATTTTATATATGGCAGTATGTCTTCTATTTTGTTAAAATTCTTTTATTTACTGAATTACACTGATATTCAGTGACAAAGTAACCACCATGTAATTTTCTAATCCGGTAATGTTGTACGACTGTTTTATAATTGACATCCATCTTTGTGATCGATTACAAACACAAGCAATGTTTATAAATTCTTGTTATAACAATGTTATATTGAAAAATTCCAGACCCGTCCGCCGTTAATGATATAAGTAATTAAATGTACTCAGTTTTGGAATACAATGTTTATTTAATACTTTTAGACCTTAAACAGACAATAAACTGTAGATAAGTCTTATCTCACACAAGAAACAATGGTATGGCCAAGTCGTTTTGTATTTTGCAAAAGAAGAAGTTCATAAGTAATTATGTTTATTGTTTTCAAGTAGACGTTATCATCGTTTCAAGTTGATAAATACTTGTAATTTGAAACGTATCGCTTTCTTCATATCCCATTGTCTCTCGTAGATTGTTTAAAGTTTTTGTAAAACAGCGAATATTGTAGAAAACGATATACAAGTAAAATAATGAATCAGTGTCTTGCCAATGCAACATACATATACAATTTAAGTAAGCTATGTAATTTTCATATTATAATTCTATACATAATGCGATGTTACCAAATAAATACTGTAATATTCTACCAATAAAATTTACTAACATTGTTGTTTTTATAAGAAAATGATGAAACTGAAATTAACGTAAGGCGATTGAAACGTCACAAATATTTTTAGTACATATCGTTATAGTTCTTGGAATTATGTTGTACATTGTAATTGTAACAATTTTTTTTTTATTTCTCCATCATGTTTTGAAATTTCGGTGGACCGTTAGACAACTTTCATTTTAAATTTCACGTTTAGTAACTATAGTTGTTGCCACGAGATAACGCTGCTCATAAAGTTAACGTTAACTTGTTGTCAGACAATCTTAAAGAAGTTTGTCATTTTTATAAGATGAGACTTCTTCTGCACAGTTGGGCATTTTCATTTGAAACCTGATTTAATGGAAACGAGATCCTATGTTGGGATTTGTATAAGATTAGTATGATTGTTGAAGACACATAAAAGTCAATTATTTATACTATACGAATACTATATGAATATTAAATACATTTTTTGAATTGTTACTAATTTCCGAGAGTCAGTCATGCACTGTATGATATTATAGTATTTTAAATAGTATTTAGTAAAAATAATTTAATTTGGGGTCCTTCAAACGAGGCGTAAAGGGGCACATGTGCAGGTCGGCATGATGGCCATGACTGCCGTTGTTATTTAACAGCGACAGTCACCATTATCTGTGGACTGTACTGTACTTAACATCAGGTACCGTACAGTCATTTTGCCGTACCAGTTTAAAAAAAATAATATAAAAGAAAATATATTGTAATTTTCTTAAATGGACTCGGAATAAGTCTTGTAGTAAATTTAAAAAACTGTATTTTATTATTGCTGTAGAGTTGAGCTTAAACACTTTCAACGCTTTTTGTAAATTCACTATAGATTTTTTGATGTGTAACATCTATAGGCGAGGGTAAACCTGATTGTTTGGCGTGGAGTGTATGAAACGTGGCGACTGTGCACAGTCTCTCTTGCCGCACTGAGCTCGCCGCATACATATAGTGTAATTCTAGAATTTGAGATTCGTTGGATCGAACAATTTCGATGTTTCAAATCTGGCAGCCGTTCCGTGACGACTCATTTTTTAATTATATTATGTAATAAAACAGAATAAAATTTTACTTCTTCGAATCTTTCAACAGTATTTAAATGCAACGTTACCGCCAATCTTGCTATATAAAATATGGTATATAATGAAGACAAACACCATTCTCTTATGAGTTAAGTTAATAATAAAATACAAACAAGAGAAATGCGTTGAAAAATCACGCAAATTTGCGTGATCCGTTACTAAACACTGCACAGTAATGTTGCGTAGAGATTTATCGTCGTGACGCACTAACGCACCCGCTTCCTAACACTTCTTTTCTTTAATAGATTAAAGACATAGTTATAAAATTTCCATAAATCTTCTACATTACTACTGCCATTATCGAGTAGGTAAAATAATATTACAAGTGTCTTATGATAATTTCAATGTCATGCTTCGTCCTATCCATTCCCATCCACTTCACTCGTACACAATAAGTGAAATATATTACATAATATATCACCATATTACAAAATCTATAGCCAAATAACACAAGATTATAAATAAAATATAAAAACCACTACGTGACAGACTAAGATCCTACCAAAAACTCCATAAATTAATGTGGCCTATTTTTTTTTAAATTAAGAATTTTCCATTGACATTTAGAAATTGCAATTATCTTAAAATTTTCTAATGGAAAGTTGCTATAAGTTGTATTACGAATTTTATAAAACATCCAAAATATGTACTGAACTATATGGTCAATGATATTACAATTATTTTATTATAGTATATACTGTAATAGAAGAAAGGTATCCTGATTTTTTCTATATCTTTAACAACACGTATGCAAATTTTCAAGTCGATCAGTTAAGTAGAGAAGGTGTAACAAACAAACTAATTTTCTGGTTTATAATTCATACTAAGTACACACTTGTATTATCTCTATTGAAAATGAAAATATCTGAACCGCGTAAACGTCACAGAAATAAAAGTACGAATGGTATTATTTGGTATATTTATGATAAACTATGAAAACTGTTGCATGCGCTTCTAGTAGACGACATACGATTTTTTCAGCAAAAACCATTATTGATAAATATTTACTAAAGTACTATTTTCTACCACTATCCCAATAGTATTTGTATAAACTTGTAATTAAAAAGAATACCAAATGTCAATGGAATTAAAAAAATTGAAAAACCTTCTTTGAAAATTTCCGCATCGATTATCATAGTCCTATGCCGATACATTGAGTAGTTTTGGCATAATCGATTATAAATGACTTGTCGAGGCTTATTGTTTTAGAAATTCACTACTTGTAAATGCAAAAAGATGTATATAATTTTTTATTGTCAAGCGTTGTTGTCATTGTTTAAGCTTAGTATAAAACATATATATCTCCTGTTTTTCTATAAAGTCGTATCTAACTGCTGTGTTATGACCTTTATATATTTGTTACGCGATATGCTCAAAGCTATAGGTATATACAAGTCACATAAAACTAATTATAATCCTAGATAATATTATAAATGTGTGTTTGTCTCTTAGACTATCAACTATTCAACCAATCATCATGAAATTTTGTACACGTATTCGGGGTTCCAGAAATGGACATAAAGTAGGAAGAAAAACAGAAACAGACTACAGAAAAGTGTAATGTTCCCGAGGGATAGTTCAAATTAACATTGACGCGTGAAAAAGCTAGTTATTAGTAATAATAATAATACTAAAGCCCTTTATTCAGACCAATTTAGTATCTAATTTACAAAGTGGTAAACTAAAAAACTATGAGTATGTTAAATATATCTTAAGCTATTCTAATATTTAATAATTCTTTGTAGGTCTGTTATTTTTTTTTCTATTATCTTTGTTAGTCCAGTTATTAGTTACCTAAAGTAATCTATAGTTAAAAGTATGTTAATAGACAAGTTTTATTTACAGGTGGGCGGTATCTACAGTGATGACGAGGCAAAATAAAATACAACTAGGAAACGTAGATTTGAGTGCGTTCATTCCGCTCTGGGACATGTGTAATCATGAACACGGGAAGGTAAGATTTATTTTCGGACTATTGCATACAATGAGATGTTTAATTGAATATTTTGAAACAGCTTTTATTTTAGGACTATTGTATACAATGAGATGTTTAATTGAATATTTTGAAACAGCTATTATAAAAATAATTTTAATTTATCTGCATTCATCGCGATTTTCATTTATGAGTCTTTTTTGGAATTTTACAATTATAAGTTTTCGTCTATAACCTATTTACCATTGTTAAATTACTTCTGCTAGTATAATTTTGTCAATACTGCTTAGCACCAATGAAAAGCGTAAATATAGACACTATAAATAATCCTCAATGTTCTGTCAAAATTACTGTACATCTGTCGTGTATAACAAAGTTTTACGATGGTCAGTTGATTAGTTAAAGCGTAACAAACTCATACTCCTATTTATAATATTAATAAGGATATTTTATGTTATTTATTATAGGAAGGGGTGCCAATGGCTGGATTTACCTAGAATTAGCCTATTTTCTTGGAGCCCTAAGGCTTTCTGAATATCTTTTATATAGAGTCCTGATATTTTTAATATAGTCCGGATATAATTCTATTTCTATTATGCCCATCAACACTATCTTTAAACTACAGAAGGTGTCACATACCTCATAGAAGTGACTTTCACTAAAAAATCTTCTTACTGTTACTTTAATTTCATTTTCTCTACTTTCATTGTGTGTCATTATTAACTACCGTTCTAATGCCCTATTTTAAGCCGGAATATACTAGTATTTGAATCGTCGAGTCCAGTTTTTTTCTAAAATGAACATAGTAATTGTATAATAAAATATATTTGAGAATAAATTAACATTTAAGTTTGTTATTGTTCTGAATATTATTAATCGCAGATATTATGTAATCCTTTTTTTTTTCTTTAGTTATTTTACAAAATAATTGACATTGATTTCGTATTAATTATATTTTAACTTTAATAAGTCACCTGTTAACATTTTTTCAATAACAAATATAAAAACTGATTTTCAATTACGCACGTTAATCCAACAATAGAATCATCAATCAGTACGATGTAATAATACCTGTGATAACAGAGCACTAAAACAAACTTTCTCCGAAAAGATAACAAAATGGAAACTTTTACCAACAACTGTTTCTGTTCGATGGCTGCTTTATGTTTTTAATGTTTATCTCACAAATTACTTTTTTTTAGATAACAACTAACTTCAACAAGGAGCTAAATCGTGGTGAATGCTTCGCCTTGCGTGATTTCCAACCCGGCGAGCAGATATTCATTTTCTACGGAGCGAGGCCCAACGCTGATCTGTTCCTTCATAATGGGTAAATATGAAATCCTTACTTCCTATCATAATATTATAAATGCGAATGTTACTTTGTTAGTATGTTACACATATATGGTGTTATTACAAGAAAGTTAAATACGTATTGAATACTTTCTTTAAAAAGTTACGTTTTAAATGCGCCGCGCTCGCTGAATGTTCGCCATCTTGCTTTTTGTCTCGTTTTGGTTAGGTTAGGTTAGGTTAAACTTGCGAAAACAGGATAATGCGAGCTTGCCTCGGGCGAACGCGGTGCATTTAGTACGAAACCTTTTATAAGCAGATATTTAATACGTATTTACCTTTTTTGTAATAACACCGATATGGTTTAAATACTTAACTGTCTATTAATCATTTTTATCGCAAACAATAGTCCACTGCAATGTATCGGTTAATACTTTGACGTTTAGATAAAATATTTTCAACATAAGTTCTTGACAGTCATATTTTGTCTTATTTACGTGTATATTCTTAACTTACAATATATATATGAGGGCATTTAAAAAAAATCTTGAAGATTTTTCTCAAAAGTTTTGTTTAGATGCCATAATAAGCCACTGAAAATATGAGCACTTAATTAACTTAACTTGGGTTATCTGCATCGCACTTTTCGATTTCCCATGACAATAAACACAGGCAAAAAAAATCTACTTATTTTCGTAACTAATGAACCATAAATTGCTCTGCAATTTCCATCGAATATTTTTGTAGAGAATTGAATGCTCTGTAAAAAAGTTCTGATATCATTTTTCAAAGAATAAACTCATTCAAAAGTTACTTTAGTTATTGTATAGTTATTATAAATATATAACAATCCAGTGTCGTGATGTTTGTTCACGTCCTCTCCGAAACTACTCAACCGATCTTCGTGAAAGTCGGCATTTATATAGTTCAACTTGAGCGATACCAATATTCGATTAATAACTACGAAGATATATCGCTTTACAGATTTGTGTACCCAAAAAACCAGCATGACAGTCTCTCTCTTACTCTTGGAGTGAGTTCGAGCGATCCGCTCGGTGAGACGAAACTGTCTCTCCTTGCTAAACTGGGTTTGTCCGGCGTCACTAACTATAACTTGTACAAAACAGACAACCCTTTGAGCGCGGAACTACTCGCTTTCATCAGGATATTTAACATGAATCAAGGTTAGTTACCTTGTAATGTAATAGTATAATAAGTTTCACGGAAATCGTTGGCGTCGTTTCCAAGGTTCTGAATATATAAAAATATACAAGAATTACTCGTTTAAAGGTATTATTATACATATACATATAAATCAAATATCAAATATATGTAAGCGCATAACTTTGGCTACACTTATTTGGCTGATTTTTTTTTCTTGTCTTTGGTTAAATGTTTAAAAAATCCTACAAATAAGTCAAATATTTGAGTTTAAAAATGACCTTTTAATAAAGTAAGTCAGACCGTAGGGAGATATTCAAAATTATTGACAGATTGACGTTCAGTTGCCATTTTGATTATTGCACGATCGTACTGTAAAGGGAAGGATTGGTCTTAACTTCTTCATTAGTATACCCGTGCAAAGCTAGGGCGTGCAGCTAGTTAAATATTAAAAAAGACACTGATAAATAATAATTTTGATGACAGTACATGTTTATTCCAATAACTATATGCTATATGTCTCGTAACATTTCAAAATCAGGTAAATCCAATTTTAACCGTACCTAATATTTTATACGTTATTTTTCAACATCTTTGAATTTTGTACGTAAAATACGAAGATCATAAAAAAGAAAACTAAAACCCTTACGGAAAATAAAATTTGAACTTCTCGGTGTATAAAAAACTGGATATCTTAAAGTAATTAAACATATTATATGAGTGATTAAATTTTATGTAGCTAGCTCATTTTGGGTTGGAACGACGCATTATATATCAAAAATTTGTGATACTGTTGTTTTATTTTACAAGTGTTGTCATATTTATTAGTTATTCAGTTAGTAGTTAGTAATTTGTTGTTTTGTAACAATGACGTAATAATGAAATGATATTCGTATCGACACATCTGTGAGCAATTCGTTGTTCTCTCCCTGTCACTCCTTTTTTTTTTGTTATACATAGGGAAATCCCTTATGGATATCCACCCTCCCGGGGGAGAGGGTGGGTTATGCCCGACTCGCACGGACTAAAACCCCACGGTGTACGTCTTCCGCTATGGTTGGGGCGGCACGAGATCTCTATAGACTTCATCGTGCCGCCGCAGCGGTGTGGCCCAGCAGTAAAAGTGCCGCCGCCGGGCCTTGGTCTTGTAAGGAGACAGCCGGGTACACACCGGCCGTCTCCTTCTCTTCCGCCGGACCTGTGCAATGGGAAGATGGTGCCCTGACCCACCTCCCCTAGGTCCGGCTACGGTGGCGGGGGAAGGCGCGTGAACTGGCGCCTCCTCCTACCAGTTCTTCTTTGGCGGAGAGAGCCGCTTAGACGGTTCTCCTCGCGAACCCTCTCCGCCGCCTCCTTCTGCGAGACGACCTCCTCGCAGAAAGAAGAAACAACGTTCCACACATTCTCGCTGCCGAGCATGCCTTTGACGACGCTCGGCAGCGAGAGATCGTCACCTACCGCCGCAGCCAGAATGCGGCGCCGCTCCTCCCACGCAGCACATTCGGAAAGTGTGTGCTGCGCGGTGTCCAGTTCAGTGCCGCACTCATGGCATACGGCGGTCGGCTCCCTGCGTGCTATCCGGTACAGGTACCAACCGAAGCACCCGTGCCCGGTCAGCACCTGCACCAGACGGAACATCAGGGAGCCCTATCGTCTATTGCACCATTCGTACAGGACCGGGCGGACGGCGTCGATGGTATATCGACCGTACTGCGCGTCCGTCAGGTCCCGCCTCCACCTCTCCATTTTTCCTCCCTCTCGATTCTTTTCACCTCCTCTAATTCCCCGGAAGCTAGAGGCTCCCCCATATGTTTCTTAACCGCCGTATAATTATATATGGCGGCAAGCACCTATAAATGTTGTATAGTGCTTACTTATTCCCACGTTGCGATTATACCAACCAATCGTTATAATTGTCAGCAATAATATAGGAGTACATACAATATTAGTGACTATTGTTAATTTCAAATCGAAAAACATTATTAAGTGACTCAAATAGGAACCCAAAGTGAATTCTAAATTGCACCTCGGATATTTCCAAATTGATTATACTATATACATATATAAAAGTTAATTACGTCTTGAATACTTGCTTTGAAAAGGTTACGTTTTAAATGCACCGCGGTCGCTGGTTGTTCGCCATCTTGCTCTTTTGTCTCCCTTTGGTTAAAAGTTAGACTTGCAAAAAAGGATAACGCGAACTATTCTCGGGCGAGCGCGGTTCATTTAGTACGAAACCTTTTTAAAATAAATATTTAACACGTATTTAACTTTGTTTGTAATAACACCGAATGTATCTAAATTCAATATAGAGCTGTTTTTTGTACCTTGAACTTTATTACACTTTCAGTTTTTTTTTTCTTGAACTGACTACGCTATTGCCCTTACTAGGGCCTTCACAGCTTCACCGGGCTTTTAGCCATCAAGGCTTAAATGAAGAAATCTTCTTCCAGTATATTTATTAGCTATCGAAATCATAGTATACGAAGGACGCGTTAACCGAAAACTCTGGCTGATTGTAGGGTTTTCAACTATGGTCGATGGACGTAATGCCCATTAAATCATCACTGTTTCGTATATGTTATAAACAGAGGAACTGACAAAGTGGTCGGATCAAAGCCTTCCCGGGGATCTAGTATCAGCGGACCCCCCGAGTTCGTCCGCAGTCGGTGAGGATATCGAACGCCGTGCTTACACGTACCTATTAACCAGATGCAAACTCATCCTGTGTTCGTATAAAAAGGAGAAAAATGTCGACGTACCGGATTCTATACACAGGTAAAATATATATATATCAGTCGTTACACCCCTAAATGGACAAAAAAACAATTTTAATCTCTCATATGACATATTTAATTTTTTAAAGATTTTTAGTCTTTATTAACCGTGAAAGAAGTTCAAATTTTGACGTTCATGAGTTTTTTTAATTTATTTTTATAGAAAAAAAAGAATTAAATCTTTTATTGTTGTGATTACTCAAAAATTAAACTAAAGTAAACAAAAAAAATTAAATACAAGCGAATAAAGAAACAAATAGCCAAAAATTGAGAAATCCATATAGCAAATATGCGCTGATTTTCGATGAGTTGGTCATATTTATGTAACAAAATTTTATACACAATTAAAACCTAACACATTATCACAGACACACATGATTGATTTAATATTGAAGTTTTACGTGTCTCAAAAATACTTGTAATCTTATGTACAGCTAAAAATGGATTTGGCACATTTTTAAACGTAACGACTCGTATTCTGTGCAGTTTTCAACTGTAGAGACTTCAGTGTCACATATATTTCTATCGGAGATCATTCATAAAGTTGTGGCTGATATCACGCATTAAAACATAGTCTTCCACCGTAGTCTAAGATCCCGCTGCAACAACAATTATGTAGCGCTCTAATTCCCTTTGACACTGAATGATTGGCTGATCTCATTTAGAATTCCAGTCTTTTTAAGGTTAACATTAAGCGTGCTCCATTGTAATTTGCAATTTCATAGTAATAATCTATGCTTCTATCTATACTAATATTATAAAGAGGTAAAGTTTGTGAGTTTGTGACGTTGTAGGGCGTAATCTCAGGAACTACTGGTCCGATTTGAAAAAATCCTTTCAATGTTATATAGCTCATTTATTGAGGATGGTCATATACATATATATATATATCATAGTTATATAAAATTTGAAACATATTTCATTGGTGCTGCGCTCCTATTAGCCTTAATGTTTTTTTTTTTTTATATCAAAGGAAGCAAACGAATTGTTGGCTCACGTGATGTTAAGTGATCACCACCGCCCATAGACACTAGCGACATCAGGAACGTCGCAAGTGCGTTGCCAGCCTGTATATGGAAGAAGGGGGAGGGGAAGGAAAGGGAAAGAAGGAAAGAGGGACGTGGGCCTCCGGCTCTCTCATTGACCGAACGAAACACAACAATGCAAGCACTGTCATTTCACGTCGGTTATCCGTGAGAGGGGTGGTACTACCCCGGAGGAGCCGACCCATTCATGCTGAAACCAAAAATAGCTTCAGTGGGGCTCTACCACCTACAAACGTGATGATATAACTATACTAAAATTATAAAGTGGTAAAGTTTGTGACGTTGTAGTGGATAATCTCAGGAATTACTGGTCCGATTTGAGTAATTCTTTCAGTGTTATATAGCTCATTCATCGAGAAGGGTTATAGGCTATATATCATCACGCCAAGACAAATAGGAGCGGAGCACAGATGAAAAATGTTTCAATATCGGGATGTTTTTTCCTTTTGAGAACTGTTGCGTGTTAGTGTTAGTGTATCTAAGCCACGCGAACGAAGTCGCGGGCAAAGGCTAGTAGTGTATAAACCTTCCTCGATAAATGAGCTATATGACACTGAAAGATTTTCTTTTAATCAGACCAATAATTAAATACCCTCTACAACGTCACAAACTCACTAACTTTATCTCTTTATAATATTAGTATAGATACCTGTAATTTTTGACATTTCCAGAAAGAACATAAATTTACTGAAGGAATGCGAACTACAAATACTAGAGGGTGCCATTAATTATCTAGAGAAGATTCTAAACTAATTACCAGTGGTTAATACACAATGAATATTATATTCTAAGGTAAGGTGTTATAAAAATCGCC
Source organism: Antheraea mylitta (assembly GCA_014332785.1). Taxonomy (NCBI): domain Eukaryota; kingdom Metazoa; phylum Arthropoda; class Insecta; order Lepidoptera; family Saturniidae; genus Antheraea; species Antheraea mylitta. The sequence goes on along the minus strand of JACEII010000027.1, from coordinate 4,368,533 downwards.
GTATAAACTGATCAAGTTTATAATGTATAAAAACATTATCTACTCATACATATTTTAAAGTTCTACTTTCAGTGTAAAATCTATGCCGTTATAATCACGGGCGTAGCTAGGTACAAGTAAGGTGGACAAGTCCCCTTTCCCTCTAAAGATTTTAGGTTAACATACTTTCTACCAAAACAAAGAGAAAATAAATTTAATCAGTACTGCATTATGTAGAATAATTAAAAAAGAATTCACTTTATGTCGATTTATTAGAAACGTGCGATATTAAACAAAAATCGATGTTGTTATTGAAATAAAAAATACGATGTATTGTTAAAATCTTTGAGTTGTAAATTAGGTTATTTGTTTGAGAAAATTAAATACTACATTGCAGGGTTCGAAATAAAAAATCGACTAGATATTCCGGAATGTTGGAGAATGAATTTAATATCTTGAACACTAGAACAGGATAGATAGATTTTGAAACGAATAAGGAAATTTTATTCATTTAGGCCCTAATAAATCGCTTATGAACGTCAAAACTACCACCTATTCGGAAAAAAAACCCAGTCCTCAAGAATAACCAGCAAGTAACTCGATCTGGATTATCTTTAAAAAAAATATCTAAACTAATATATCTAAAAGTTTTAGAAACGCAATTTTTTGACAGTTAAATTGCGTTACTACTAACTCATTTTTTTTTTAATTTTTGTAAAATATCCTTACTCCCGACAAAAAATCACGCTGTTGATTGCTGATTACGCCTTTGGTTATAATTTGTACCAATTTTATATTGTTTAATGTACACTTTAAAACAAGTAATTACATTTAATATAACTGAAACACTATGATATATTAGATAATAGTGTTATGAAAATCTCACAAATATTCAAATAAATCATCGGTAATAAATGGAGCAACTAATCTTATGATTGATCTATGAACTATTGTTTTTGATTCATGCATAATTTGAAATAACTATAAGTATTGCCTAATATTATTAAAAGTTCAGTTTGTTGTGTCTATTATATACTGATTTACACAGACAGACAGTCTACATCATATTACGTTACATTACATAAATAGTTCTAGTTACACCAGTGTTGCCAGCTTTTATTATTCGAATTGCAGATTTTTTTGCGCATGAAATTATTGAAATACATATTTTGAAAAAAAAAACAAGACATTTCGTTATTTCAGGAAGTAGCAACCATTAGATTTGACATTCGATATTTTCGAATATTGTTACCGGCAACACTAATCCAGTGATTTATTTATTTCATAAAAAGGCGATGCGGTTAAATGATACATATAGATATGTTTTTTTATTTTACATTACGTGTATTGTTTTACTTGTTTAAGAAAAACCATTGTACTAAGTATTTCAAATAGGAAGATAATTGTCAATTCGCCATTTTGTTTATATTTCGTATCCAATGTCAGGGAAAGGTATGCGATCATAAAAATAAAATGTATACTGTATATCAAACTATTGACCATAAACGTCTACTAAAACTACATACATACTCGGAAGAGTAGCTAACAGCATACTAAAATATATAGTAATACTTAACCGCTTGGTAACAGTACTGCGAATTTAGATAAATCTCAGCAATCTTAAACTAAAATACTATATAAAAACTACATACATACTCGGAAGAGTAGCTAACAGCATACTAAAATATATAGTAATACTTAACCGCTTGGTAACAGTACTGTGAATTTAGATAAGTCTCAGCAATCTTAAACTAAAATACTATATAAATTGAGTTCATAATTGCATGATACGTAGTATCTAAATACGACCTTTATATTTCAATTATACAGGCTGAATGTTTAGACAGTAGCAATATTTCTACAGGGCACTCTGCACTCGATTCTCTTTCTAAATCAACTTAAAAAATAGGTCCTTAATATTTGTCTTAATTATTTAAAAAATTACAAAAAATATACTCAAACCTCTACTCGTCTGTGTTAAAGCACATTGTGAATAACCGCTTTTGGCTGAAGTTAAAATGAAAGAACAAGAAACAAAAGATAATTTTTCAAAGCATGAACAAAACAAAAGGTTTTATGGTCAGTTTTATTATCGAAAGTTATTAACTCCGAGTTGCCCCTCACAGCTTTCGACACCAGTCATTGTACCTACATTTATAGCTATACTTTTGATAGTCTTATAAAATCTTTAACTTAGGATTTCTTTGTTGTTTACTAATATTTGTTTTGATATTATTCTTTTATATGTTAAATGTGACTATGATGTGTCATATCCAACAATACTGTGAGAGTGTTTAACCATTCACCTGATAGAAATTCGTTTATTCCTAATTGAAATAAATATATTTTTATGTATTTTTTACTTTTTTAGTGGCATAGTTTAACAAATATATGGCGTGTAGTTGGCGCAGACGAGATTATCCTCTCACTTGATATGCTTAGTACAATTAGTACATACTGATTCTAAAAATGTGCCACATTTTTTTACAGCAGTGTTTTTGGAAGTATTTTATCGTTTAGATATTTAATTTATACTGCTCCAAACCAATGTACAAACGTTAATAAGAACAAATCATGACAGTATTTAAATAATTTTTGATTATTTTATTAATTTAATCGTATTATTAAGTATATAAAACAACGACAATCAATTACTGGGATTTACTTATAATAATTTATAGCCTTGCACTGGTGATGCGGTGCGTCAGAGTATATGCTTAGTGAAACTTCTAATGCGACTTCCAACAAGGTTGCGTTAAACGTTTAACGCTACCATGGAGCGGGTATGAAAGCCCTGTTGCGTTAAACGTTCAACGCCAGAAACAATATGATTTTACTAAAAATCAAGTTCTAACCGTTCCTATTTTCATTTCCACATTACGAAGTTTCACTTCTTCCTCGCGGAGGGACTCCACGCACTGTCTTATTAATTTGTATTTTTTTTTTTCAATGTTAACACGTGAACGGAGTATTATTTTAACACGTGGACGGAGTATTATTTATTTATCGATCTAAACTATTCTTAATGTGTGTTTGTACTACGGTTGTATTTATTGAGTTATTTAATCATGTAAATCATATATAATATATTGGGTCAAGATTTTAATTTATTATTTTCTAAATGTTACCACTGTTTTTGAAACCTAGAAATAAATCCCACAATTATTAGTTAATAAGAATATCACATTGCTAACTTTAGTAATAGATTTATTATATCTTATAAACGCACCGCATCAGCATTTTAAGTGCATTTTTGTCAATATTTATTTAAGATTTTTTTTGTGTCACTAACATACTTATTTTTATGTGGTGTGCAGTTTTTTTTATAAACTTTTTTGTTTTTGAAACGTTCTTTTATTTCGTTCCATCCGCTCATAAGATAAATACTAAATGGTGTCATAAAAATCAAAATAATGGATTTTTGCCTGCATATATGTACCAAGAACATTATACCACACGGTCCCAGTGCCCATCGGGTCGGTTAGTGTATAATGTATGAAAAAATACCTAATCTACATAAGATCCTTCCTGCCATTAGATTTCTATTGTTCAACAGATGATATGCATCGTATCTGAATTTAAATACTTATGCTCGGTTGCTGAGGTACTTTAACTGTAGTTTATCTGTTCAATAGCGTTATCGGTTCAATAACTTGTCAAATTGCGTTTCTGAACACACAATCAATTTTTTTTCTCGAACTGACTACGCTATTGACCTGGCAAGGTCTTTACAGCTTCAGCGGACTACAACACAATCATTCGATAAATATCAGTAGAACTCAAAGGGCCATTTGACAGTTTATCTTATGGATAATTTTGTTGAGTCAATAACTATTTAACCGAGTATCTCAGAAACCGGGCATTAGTCGCTTATTTTCTTTTAATCTATTTATTACGGCATAAAATATAAGATTATACTCAGATGCTTATTAAAGTTAAATCTTAAATATATAAATATACGAGCTATCAATGCAGATAATCATAATAAAGTAAAATAGATTCATTTATGAAAACAACATCTGTTGTACGTTATTGGTACTATGTCTAATCTTCGATATAAAAGGTTTATCTCAATCAGATAATCAATGTGCGATCACAGAGTCTAAATAATTTTTTATGTATATATTCTACAAATTTAATGCAAAATGATAAAATAAAAATTGAATTCAGATTTCACATTATTTTATTCTCTCTTTGATAACACATTCGTGTTTTCACTATACAACTAAGTAAATTATGTTAATCTAAAATTAATAGGATATAATAGAGACAGTACAAAAATATTTCTTAAAGTTAAATTCTTAAAATAATATTTACAACATTAAAAATATTCTTAAGTGATACAATATAACTATTAATTATCCTCACTGAATTAATAGCTTCGATAGTTATTCATAAAATTACGTTTTAATTCGCATAATAGTAAAATTAAATTAATACTCATGTTATCACAATATTGATAATATATTTATGGAATCGTGAAGAAAGTGGGACAACCGGAGGAGGTATATTTTATTTTATTAAAAAATACAAATCCTCACAATTCGTCCAACACAGACATATGTATTTTTAACTAACCTATGAACAGTTTAAAGTACGTAAAAATATTTATCATAACATTTCTTTGTAATTTTAGTTGATTATTGATCCGAATACCGTCTAACCGTGGAAAATATAATCTGTTTGTCTGCACAGAATTGATAAATTTCTTTGTTTGCCATTCTTAACTGAATTTAAAAGGATTCTAGAGGTTTCTGTCTGTGAAGTTGAGATCCATACTAGAAAAATTACAACTGTTAACACTATTTTTTTCATCTAAGTCGATACTGAACTTGATGTCAACTATTTTTTTTAACTGACACAGGATTTAAGTCATCTATTCTATGTAGAAAATAAACAATTACATTAGTTTAACTTCTATATAATGCCACAACAGTTTACTGCCTAAATAACTTACCGACTAAAGCACACGACCCAGTGTTTTATACACAATAATTTGCAAACACTTGGCAAGTACAGAAGTGAAAGGGGCTCATATGTATTTATTTCAAATATGAATTATCAATTAGTTAAACCTTATTTTAAAGGTCATTTATAAAGACTTGGTAAAAATACGCAGTACATAGATATCCCTTTGCTATACCTAAGCACAACTCTCTTAATGACATAAGAACGATTTTATCTTTGTGAATGCCACAGAAATTATTATTAAAGCTTTATCAACGAGGAAATGCGTAAATTAAACAAAAATTGGGCAAACCTCCGTGGTGTTCTTTTTGATTATAAATAAAAACATTTAAATTCGTGATGAAAGGTTGTCTGAGCAGTATAACTGCCTTCAAACCAAAACATATATCAGTAATGTGATAATGCTTATTCATCACTAAATACATACTTGAACATAACTGCGATCACGTAAGTAAAATGACCCTAAGAATTAGAACTTCTGAATATTGTTTATATCCATGTAGACTCTATACCTCACATCCTGTAGCTTATTGAAAATGTTGTGTTTAAGCATTCTGCATATATCGTTATTTTTGAACATCACTAAGCCTCTTTCATTCCTGTAATCTTTTATGAAGTCAATAGATTTCACATATAGATTTGTCCATGTTATTTTATCCTCCCTTTGTGTGGGACGTAAGCGTGGTGCGAATCTTTATTATCCTCCCGTCTGAAACTCTTCGCGGCTACCAGAACAGCTCCCCCGAGCGCCGCGATCAGTAATCCACCGGACACCAGTATTGCTGAAAACGCCGATGTCTTCATGCAGGTATGTCCGTCCATTACGCCTATAACATAAACATAAGTCATAGTTTATTGAAAATTCAGTCACTAGTTACAAATATGTTACAAATATAAATTGAAAAAAAAAACGTTTTTACCACATATAGAATTTAAATAATAAATCACATTTGAAAATTAGTATAATTACTTAATATGTCGGTCATTATCAAACGTTGGCAAGATTGGGCACGAAAAGTGCTATGATAAAATAATCAATTATTTGTAAAATATTATTTTTGATTAAATTACGTATGTATGTTTAGCTGTGGTAGTTATAGCAACATTTAACAATGTAATGAATTACTCCTATACAATGGATGAGAGATCATTAAAAACATATTTATTGGCCATGATTTTAGTCCACCGATGTTATCACGTGAACAGGCAAGTATTATGCAACATAGCAGATGTTAATTAAAGAGTACGTTGTTTACACTTAAAGTCACGATACGAATAACAAATATTCATTATCTTCTTATTATTACAAATTGCAATAAAATACAAAATAGCACATTATTTAACGGTAGAACAACAGAATAGTGTATAACAAGAATTGTTTTAAAATAACTCAAAAGAATAATTAATTACTGATATATAACACTAATTGCATTAATATGCAGGTTTGTTAACAACTTATTAGATATAATTTCAAATATTGAACTTATTTACGAATAACCTGATGGATAGACTACCACAGTATTTATCAGTTTTCATGTTATCTTGTCAGAATTAAATCTTTTCACTTTATCGTCCGAATATAATTGATCACTTATAATGTAATGTCAAATTTGGTTTTGTTAAACTCAGATACAGATTATTCTGGTTTGTTCACCTTTTTGTGATTAACCGAAAAGCCAAAATTAATATTTACCCGTGCTAGGTGACATTTCCGTATCGTCTTCACCCTCCTGCAATACCCTTAGAGATTGAAACAGAGATATGTTCTCCGAGAGACGCGGTGCGACACTTGCTGGTTGATTCGTGCTTTTATCAACTGAACGCCTTTTGACACTCTTCATGTTACGCCAGTGACAAGGTTGTGACTAAAGAAGTACAAAATAACAGTTTAATTAAAAAATAATAGAATCTTACAACGAACCTGAGTATTCGTTGAAAAGCTTGGTGGTATCTAAGGAATATTGAATTATATTATTGAACTGGCTGTGTCCGCAACTTTGTCCGCGTGGAGTTTAATCTAAATAACAGTCTTCCGCTTACTGTTTCTTAGATATTATTTATACATTATTCTGGTTTTTGTACGAAATTGAATTGCATTTACTTACCTACTCTTTTCTCGAACTTAACTCGAGCCGACATTAAAATTAAAGTAACTATTGATAGAGTGGGCAGATTTTAATGAAACAAAGACTATGTTACTCGAAGATATGATTTATGATTTTTTTTGTGATGTTTTACCGTTAACGCCGTTCTTTAGAAAAAATGCGTCTCTAAACAAACAGGTATTAAAAAAATGATTGTAATGTATTCTACCACTTATTCCTAGACGCCAGCAACAATCTTTTTTATTAAAATCTAAGACATGTTACATTTACATTCTTATAATATGTATAGAAGATTATGAAGCGATAATAGCTTAGTGGATAGCGTGTTCGAACACCGACACTGAATGGTAGTTTTCGGTAAAGGAGAGTATCATGTTCTAAGTTCGCCTGGCGAACTAACAGCCTTACGTTGAATATCTGTCGCCAAGAACTTGTCCGGTTATTCCGGCAGCTGCACTTAAAAGCCAGCCCCTCTAGATTTAACCATCTTATATGACATTTTTATTATTTTATGGTCGAACGCTAAAATCTCCATTACCTGTCCGGAGCAGCTTTTTCGCCGGTACATACTAGTCCCTAGTGATCATTTAAACTTAGTTCAGTGCCGGATTTGATGTCTTGGCCGCCAAAGGCCCCAGTCTATGTAGTAGGTAAGTACCAGCCACCCCTTTCTCAGCACTCATCATATTGAGTAGATAATTAATTTACTTTTTTGACAACTTTTTTAAAGGATTTTTGTTATACGATGCGGTGCAGTGCGGTCTACTATAATGTGCGCGAGCCTTTAGAATCTTTAAATACTTTGAGTTATTTGTTGTTAACATCAATGAATTTTTTGGCATGATTGGCCGCCCTAGGCCCGGGCCTCCTGGGACTTAGGGCAAATCCGCCACTGAGTTATTTAAAATTGAGTAATTTAAATTTAAAGTAATTTAAGACAATTTACACAATTATACACTTGGATCCGCTTTTTTTTCTCTTTATTTTAACGAGACTTCAGTAAATCCTTGATGATTATGCCAGCCTCATAGGGTTACTGATTTGGGTTAATATATCATTAAACTTGATTCTCACAATTCGACACAGGAAACAAATTTATAAAATACACTAGCCGTACTACATACAAGATTTCCCAATACAATATTCACCTCTCCAAAATCTCTCCATGACTCAAATCATTTTAGGTTTGATAATAAAAAAATAATTCGCTTACAGGACATCTGCCGTGACACATTCTCACGTCGCATTCTATGTACAGCGCTGGAGATCCCGTAAAGCGAAATGTTTTCATATATGCATAGACTTGTGTCTCGAAAACACCAGACTCCGACCATGACCCGCGGAAGCGAGATATCAGCTTATCATCAACGGGACAGCTGGAAAGAAGTTCGAGTGTTATTTTGGATTACAATCAACTAGCTTTTGCCTGCGATTTTGCTTGCGTTAACGTAAATCTGAGTTATCCCTCGGGAACAGTGTTTTCTTCTAGATGAAAGCTACCCGATTTAATTCTGTTTCCCCTGACTTATATGCAATAATTTATCATAACACATAGAGTAGTTAAAACAAGAAAGTAATAAGTAGCAAATAAACAAACACATATTACTATTTATAAAATTAGTTTGGATTTCAGCTAATCATGGCAATATTTCAATAATTACATTTAAAGAAAATCAGATATAACAATACATGTATACCCATGAATTTGAAAGTTGAATGCATGCAAATAATAATTACCTACATGATATTTAGACAAAACAAACACGATAACGCACACATACATAAAGTAATATTGTAACGCCGCACTATCTTAGATAAAGTGTCGAAGTGATATGGCATATTCTCAATATCGACGGTGAAAAAGAAATGGTTCTATGTTGCTAGCTAATCAAGTTTTAAAAAAGCGCTGTCGAAGGGCTTATGACGTGTCTACTCCTTTGAAATTATTATATCATTGCCCAAAAATCAGAAACGGAAACCCAATATTTCATTATATATAAAAAGGTATGCCTAATTTTCACAAAATATACTAGAATATTATCAAATAATGTTAACTTTTCTCTAAAAGCGACACAAGATAACAATAAATATACATACTTAATTTAAATACAGCTATCACTAACTCAACCTTAACGAATCAATAAATACTTACCCGTATTCGTCGATAAGTTGTATTCTTTTAGTAGCACCGTTATGAGCGACGCAATCGTTCACCACTATATCAAAACCATCTGAAAACGTATTAATTGCTTTAACATTACTGACGTCAAAGACAGAATGCATCTGGCCAAGAAAGTATCGCTTGGCGGTTTAAAACAGTTTGCAGGGAATATATACCAAATAATAACCTACCTAGAAAAACTTGGAGAGTTAAACGTTAGTACAAAATGTTATCCAAAATAACTAGAAATAATTACGAGGAACTTCCTATTAGATATTGGTTATTACTCTTTTAAATACCAATAAATACGTAATAAAAAACTAAGAAGCACGCTTAGAGTAGAAGTAAACCTAAAACACATTCTACATATTTCTGATTACACCATATACTATGAAAATACTATTGTTTATTGGTTTGCAGTGCCAAATGGTATTATTATATTCTCCAAGTGAAAATCTAGAGTCTAGATAAGATATTATGGTAAGAATAGGGGACAAAGAATTTATTTGTTATTAAAAAATACATATTTACTTATTTGAGACACCCATACGATTTAAACTAAAACAATTCATTAGGTGAATTTGTAAAAATTACTCTAAATAAGTGAAATATCAATTATACTAGTGCCGTGGGCTAATAAAATACTTAATATGTTAAAAACAAAAATGTATGGCAACAATATGTACGAATCTATTTTTTATTAAGTTTAATTTGATAGCTCGTTTAAAAAAAAA
>JACEII010000027.1:4265716-4358576 GCA_014332785.1 Antheraea mylitta | reverse complement strand
TACTGTCTCTCCTATTTATACTATGTCTATGGGTTTGTTCCAGCAGCCGCACTTATGAGTCATTGCCTGTAAGTTTAACATGTTTTCCAGCTCTAGACATCTAAATGTCGTTCTAACCACACCATTATTTAAAATCGAGTGAGATTGTGGCGAAACGCTAAAAATTAAGTATTAACAAATCATCAAAGCAGCTGTTCTATTCAATCTTCATACAAAAACATAATCAAAAATCTCTATGAATATAGCAGCAATTCGGAATACACAAAAAGAGGTGAATTATAACCAAAATATGGTCATAAAGGACCTAAATGAAACCGCCATAAAGGCAATAACGTCATTAAAAATCCGTCCTAAAATAGTAAATAGTTAAATTAAATCACAAATATAAACATATAGAATAATAATAAATTAATAAAAAATATCCAATAGTTGTTCACAGTTACGATTTTTGACGTACACGATAAAAAAAAAAGCGAAAGCAAAATAGGTGCAGACCAAGAGTCTGCAGAACAGAAAAAAAAAAAAGTTTACAAAAAAAAAAAAAATATTAATAAAAAATCTCAACTACAAAAATACTTTTATAAGCTTATGTTTACAAGCTATAATTCAGTCTCCTTTTAGTATAGTTAATAAACTAGCCGTTCAGTTGAGTATTGATAGTAAATGAAAGTATTCTTTACAGGCTAAAAACAATATAATTTTTTTAGTCCTCTCTTGTTTCGATTCACATGCACAAACGAATCTAGTCAAGGAATCCAGGAATTTAGAAAATAGAACGTGTTGAACAAATAGACATAAACAAGGAACATTACCCGCCTTGAATTATACTTATTACACTTTAGGATATGTTCTTAATTCATTATTTCTAATATTTTATACGTACAGTGGGATGTTTCCTTGAGTCGTCCTGTTGGCTGTTTCTTCCTAGAGTTCCACATCTATTCAGCTGAATATAGAACTCATAATAATCTCGTCCGGTACCATTTATATACATACAATCGGGATCATAAGAGTAACCTGTAAAAAATTAAACGATTATTTTGAAAAAAGTGAGGATTATATGAAATTATATATTTAAATTAGATTTGCTATTACATACGCAATATGTTGACATATTAAGTTTAAGTATTATCAAACGACGTTTTAAACTAACGAGCTACTTCTTTTTTTACGTGGGAAAATCCCTTATGGATACCCACCCTCCCGGGGAGAGGCTGGGTTATGTCCGACTCGCACGGACTAAAACCCCACGGTGTACGTCTTCCGTTATGATTGGGGCGGCATGATCTCTCAAGCTACCTGCGAATAACGTCAATGGAACAAAGATCGGTGCCAATAAAAAGCCTTAAGAGACACCTTTGTTCTGCGATGTAAACATACACTTTTTAATTCAATCTCACACACATTCATTTGATTACAAACAAAGCATAAGTGATAACCAGTCAGCAGATATATGTACTCAATGCCCAGGCAGAAAACTAACTATTGAGCTCACCACACTGATATCAATTACATACGTGCTTCGAACCTTAAGTATCTTGGCTCAGTTGTTGAGTTTACTACCACTACGCCAAGAGACTTAAAATAGATTAAGAATGTAATCCGCTTTTCATATTTTACTCCCCATTTTTATATTTACAGTCTAGACATTATACGTGATAATGTTTTTGGGTCTGGCTATGTGTCTGGTGATATGATATTTGGAAAATATGTGTAAGTACTGTTTCTTACAAATCAGTTGCAGGTAAAGCAGCTTAAAAGATTATATTCCCAAGTAAAGCTCTTTAACTGCAACACAAACATCCTAATAGTATATTATTGTTAAGATGTCAGGCTGTGACCTTTATTTAAGTAATAATGAGTTCTCTGTGTCGGTGACGAGAATAGATAAACTGACCGTATAAAAATCTATTTTTGAACAATCTCTAAAACAATATAACACAGTAGACGATAATAAACAAATTGCGTGAAAATATTTAGGTAACAAGGTAAACTGAAAGTTAAAATAAAAACACCGAGGTAATTGTCTCTCTGGCACGAAGTATCTCTATAAATCCAGTAAGACCGCATTTTTTATTAAAATTCCACGTTTACAATATAGTATTGAATCTAAAGCATTATTATAAATGCAAGAGTCAACTCGTGTATGTTTGCTGTATTTTCATAGCTTGAAACCTGAACCGATCACAAGAAAATTTTACAGAAAGGTGCCTTAGGACCTAGAGCAATACATAAGCTCATAATAGGCTGATTGTACAGACTAACACATAAGACGAATTCATGATAAAAGATTGGTGTATACTCAAGAACCGATATAAAGACAGATTAAATACTTCTATTGTTTCATTAGCTCTTCTCTGTTAAGTGCTATAGCATTATTTCAGTGATTTTATCACCTAGTAATATAATTGATTTAATGCTTACACTTCAATACACAGTCGAGACATACCTTTAGATTATCAACACCCCATTACATTACATATGTACATAGTATGTACTTAAACGGTAGTTATATCAATTAAACTAAACAATGTTATTGTTACATTAGTCTCACATATAAGATACAAGATAACATACAATATAAAAAGACGCATGTCGGTACTCCGGCTGCCGCGTTGATTTCTGATAGCCGTGAGTTCACGTTCACATAAACAGTTAGCGTTTGTTATGCGAAAACATGAATTACAATAATAACATGTCCCATCAACACTATACCCTCTTTCGTTTTGTATGAAAAACAACTTTATCTATAAAATTATCAATCACCAAGTGTTATGCTCTTTATCATAATTTTATTAACACATATATAATGATCATATTCATTATGACCAGCATCTTAGAGCCATTAGCCTTTTCCCGAAGGAAGGTACGGACATAATCACCATGCTAGCCCACCACTAATTGGCGATTTCAAACTCCGAGAAATCCACAAGTTCTATCTTTTCCCACATACAATAGTTTCTACTACAAGAACATTTCTGAGGTTCTGGTTTCCTCAAGATGTTTTCCTTCACGGTCAACCGATAGTGTTACCCATTTAAATTTGTAAATGAACGCAAACTCCGAAAAATCGGTTGGTACATGCCTGGGTACGAACCTGCGGACATCGGAATAATATTTCATCGGTCAAAATCCTAGACCACCACGACTTTAATTTAACAAGTTATAAACTCTAAAAAAGGAAATCATTTTATAAATAAATAACACAGTACCTGCTGAATATACCAAGCCACTAAAGGATCCGTTGAAACCGACTCTGATTTTCATGAAGTCATCTTGACATTCTGCTTCGATATCTATTAAAAGAAATACAACAAACTGTGAGATACTCTTAAATGAGTTATTACAGGTACATTTAATATATAAACAAAACAACTTTATACTGCTAAATGTAATGATAATCAAAATGAGCTATTAATTTCGTATACAGCAGCTAAAGAAATGAAGTCGAAGCGTTGTTCGACAATGGTTTGAAACCTGCAGTGGTCTTGTAACTTTCCGTAAAGGAAATCATCGTAATGAATTCATAATACCGTAGTAGGTTTTTTCTAATGACCGCCTGAGTAATTATCAACTACCACCCTATCAGAACCTGTCAGCAAGCACCTTTAAGTTTGTTTCGACAGCTTTACTTGAGGGCTAGTCCGGCGTTAGGGTAATTTAGCATCAAATATGTTTGTGATCAGACACTAAAATTCCAATTATTGTCCGATCGTATTAAAGATGTGAAGAATTCAATAAGTGCTAATAATATAAAAACAAACAAAGGGTTGAGTAAGTGCGGCGGTACGCACGTATTTCGATAACATCTCAAATTGTGCAGTTTCACAACCATACCTAGCTACCACTATTGTAAGTACAGATCCTACCCATTAGAATTGAAAACTTGACTGTAACCTTCAAATATTAATTTGTTAATTTACCAACACACAGACACTATTTACTACACAATAGTTTATATAAGATTTTATAAAATAAAGCTACAAATGACTTAATATGTATTATGAATGAAAGTAATTTACACTAATCTATATCTACACTAATATTATAAAGAGGTAAAGTTTGTGATTTTGTGACATTGTAGTGAGTAATCTAAGGAACCTCTAGTCCGATTTGAAAAAATCTTTTAGTGTTATATAACTAATTTTTGGAGGAAATTTATTGGCTATCATCACGCTAAGACCAATAGGAGTTGAGCACCAATGAAGAATGTTTAAAAAATCGTTTTTTTTCCTCTTCAGAGTTTCCGCTGCGTATTAGCATTAGCCCAAAGTAACTATTCCACGCGTACGAAGTCGCTAGCCTAGGCTAGTAGTAATAAAATTCAGTAGAGCCCACGGACAATTTATCATAAAAATAAAATTTATTATAACAACCTTGTTAATACCCCACCTCAGTCATAGACACTTCCGATATATCATAATATGAAACTATTATGGTAAAATGATTTCATTCTACATCCGTTTTTATTTTTCATTTGCATATTTAATTGCATTAGTAATGAAAGGATTATGAGCTTCTTTGAATTTTGTTTTCAAATTACAAGAATGAATAAAGAAATCCAAATACAGATTGTAAAATTTACCAGAAGAAGTGTGTTAAGGAATTGTATGTAAATTATATAATAATTATCTATTTTTTTTTTATTTAAACAATTTGATGTTCTTTCGATGTTAGTGAAAACTAAAGAGCACATGTGATTATTTTATTTTTTAATAGGTAGAGTGAATTGTAGTGTCTTAATCCCTTGACTGTCCAAAACCATAAGTTTTAAGCTCCATACAGACGAATATAGAACTTATAATGCACTAGTCCTACAGACCGTTAGTAGCATAAGTAAACAATGGTTAGTTATTTCAAAGCATGGTTTGATCTGTAGATCTGCGTCTTAGAAAATAAACCGAGGAGTTAATATAGCTGAATTGCATAAACATAATATCAAAGAAATCATCAAGATTAAATTCAATCGTCATAGAACAAAACCATTGGCATACACAAGCATACAATGTAATGTAAGATATCGATTTTAACAATTGAAAAACATAACAAACGTATTTTTTCTTGTAACGGTGTAAATAAAAACAATACATACACTGAACCCTGCTGCCATTTGTCCTGTGTTTTCTGTACTCTCGTTCCCAAGCAGGTGGTTCTCTATCTCGCCACCCGGTCTCGGCTGTCGGAGAACGTGGCTTGATGCTGACGGGGATGTAACTATTTTTCTCGGATAAAAACACCACCTACCAAAAAAAAAAATTAGCTGTGGTCTATGAACTTTTTGAACAATTAAATAATCCTAACTTCCTAAATAAATAGGGAATGTGAGTTTGCTTGTTTCTTATGCTTTCAGGTTTTAGCTACTCAATCGATCATCATGGAAATTTGCATACACGTTGTCACGAGTACAGAAACAGACATAGAGTATCTTTAATCCAAAGAAAATGTACTGTTTCCAAGGGAATCTAACCCTTTCAATCTTCATTAACGTCAACGAAGGCGGGAGCAAAAGCTAGTTAAGAATAAATGGGACTATGATATCAGATAATATTATAAAGAGGTAAAGTTAGTGAGGTTACAAGGAGTAAGAGTAGTGAGGGTAATAAGGGGGGACGATCAAATAAACCGATTTTGAAAATTTTTATACGAATAGAAAGCCACTTTTTCACACAATTATTTGTGAATGTCATAGACTATACAAAAAATACTTTTTTTGTGGTAGTCGGGCTTGCAAAGTATGTCGGAAAAAAAACGGTCCAACGAAAAACTTACAAACGCTGCCTTAACGATGAGAGATATATGATTGATTTCTAGAGAAAAGTCGTAGAGCTTGATAATGCCTACCAAAAATTAAGCGACAGCATATGTATAACTGTTATACTTAAGTAGTAAAAAGTATTTTTTATATTAGAAAAATAATGTCAGTTGTTAAGTGATGCTTATTGATCATATTATCAAAAACAATTATGAATTCTTATCAATATGTATAGATATAACTGAGCCACAGCAACGCGTGGCCTTGTCAGCTAGCTTACTATAAAATATATGCCAATATGGCATTAATAGTTTTTATTCATTTCCTAAAGCCTTCCTCGTATGTGACTATCCTTAACTCGAATATTTCTCACTTCACCAATGAAAACCAACTGAGATGGTCAATGACTAAAATCTATGAAGAATTAAAAATCGACAGTAAATGTTAACAAACATTACAACATAGATTAAGAATCGACTAAATAATTCGACGAATAAAAATAGCACACGGAGAATTATTTTATAACTCGTTAAAATTGTATCCGTTTATATTGAGTAACATCTGATAGCCATGAGATAAACTTTAACTTTAACTAGCATCGTCCGGGATACGCGACTTATGACTACCTTCAAACGAAATGTAAATTTAAAAACCTCCGTTAATTACAAAGTACTTAACTCACATATATTAACCCAAAAACGCGACACAAGTAAAACCTCCGTTATTCAAAACCAAAAATGATTTCGCACATAATAGAAAGTACACTAACCAATTGTATCTGTTATTGTCTGAGGAAAAAACGTCAAAACAAACTATCGAATTATGGTGAATGGTAATGCACCATTTCACAGTCACGACCCCCTTAAAAGTTTTGCACAATTAATACCACAGTAAGTGGTGTGTAAGTGTGCCAGGGCGGTTCGCACGCCGCTTACCCGCCCGTACTGACACGGTGCGGGAAGGCGAGTCGCGTCGCTTAACGCATTACTAAAATTGGGCCAGTGGACTACTGACAATTCTCTCTGTCACCGTAACACTTGTACAAATTGATTTCGATGTGAATAAAACTATTACGAATGCATTGAGGTATGCTAGAATTCGTGTGATAGAAAATAATTGTAATATCTACCTACCGAATGTAGCAATATTAACTATTAATGATTCAATTTTTATTCTACAATTTCCATACGCAGTAATTCGTTATTTTACGGTATTAAGCTTTTACCGAAATGGTCAACATATACATATACCTAATACGTAATTGTTATTTAAATTTCAGTATTACAGTAAGTACGATTTACGGATATTTTAGGTGTTATTACAAAAAAGTTAAATACGTATAGAGTACTTGCTTTAAATAGGTTTCGTATTAAATGCACTCGTTCGTCCGAGGTAAGTTCACGTTTTGTAGTCCGGTGAAGCTGTTAAGACCTTGCTAGGTCAATAGCGTAGTCATTTCGAAGAAAAGAAAGCAAGTTCGCGTTATCGTTTTTTCGCAAGTATAACTTAACCTAATTGAAGCGAGATATAAGATTTTTTTATCTCTCGAACTGATTGACCTAGCAAGGTCTTAACAGATTCACCGGACTACGAGACAAAAGAAGAAAATGGTGAATATTTAGCAACCGTGGTGCATTTAATACGAGACCTTTTTAAAGCAAATATTCAATACGTATTTAACTTTTTTGTAATAAGTAATGTTTAGACCTTTGTTAATTTATTTCACGGTGATAGAGATGACTTTAATGACACTATAATTAAATTTTACAACGAATTAGATTGTAAAAGTTTACCGATTTTAATATTGCATATTTAATAAAATATTAAAATTACTCGAATAGCATATAGTGTAAACGGTAAAAGCTAAACGCACGGAACAGTTACAAAAATAACTTTATGAGAATATATGCAATCGCATAATTAGGAAGTAGGACTGACCCAGTACAACTTCACCTCTGACATAAAAACGCCATCTTTCTTGACACTACGCATTCTTTCATTAAGCCATACATAATGACTGTTAGTAGTTCATGAAGTTTTCTCTTTTTTAATTATAAATGATCGATATATTAAGCGTCCCATAGAGCGTTGTATCGCGTATGCCAGTAACATCTACACTATTTAACAAAAGAATGTTTTCCCGTTTGTATTCCCTTAGTTGTTCTAAATTACGCAACAGATTTTGATACGGTCTTCACTATCATTTAGAGAATGACTTTCGCAAAGTTTATACGTATAATACATATGTATGTATACATATGAAATAGAGAAATTCAGTGTATTTAATGAAGTTGTAAGTAATTTTCAACCGTTTACATTAGTAACGCTAACGAAACCTTATCGAATGTATAAAGCTAATGTTTTGGAGAATTGTACATCAGAAAAATACCTACAGAAAAGATGGTATATATCTATGTCCTAATGATAACGAACAATAATAATTTTTATGTTTAATAAAAAATAACTTGTTATTTCGAAAGCTGTTTTGATAAATATAGTGTTTATCACTATATGATTTTTGTAACGTTTAGCATTTTATTTAGACCAAAAATGCTCTTGACAGCATATCATTTCAATCAATATCTCAGTAGATATCATAGATTTCAAATTACGGGCATAAAAACTAGTTGAACAGTCAATATCAGAGGGCTAAAAATGGATCTTCATCGTTTACATTCATGGTACCTGTCGTTCGTACATTGTACTCATGCGAATCCGGGATTTAACATGAGATAAGATTGTCGCCAAATACATTATAAAATATATATAAAAAAATTAGTGCTGATTTTTTTTCATAGTACTAATAAGCTTTCTATCTACCATCGATGTTACTTTAGTAATATTTAAATCAATTTTTTTGGCCTCCTAAGTGACAAGGGAAGAAAAATTGGACTTTTATAACGTTGGTGAAACGGCTAGAGCCTGCGACCGTTGTTCATGGTTTACGTATATGTGAGACGAACAACAGCTATTTCATCACACACCGCCGCGGAGACGGGTCAGAGATATTATCACAGACACGTGCCACCACACACAGATCAACTCCACACACAACAATGAACTTGATAGTGTTTTCATTTTAGCATCATCATAATATCCTATAATATTTTTGTTCCAGTTCAACTGTGTGAATCATTTTACGATGATTAGACAAAATATTAATACATAAAATGAACATTGTTCCAAATAAGTTAGTTTATTAACTATCTCTAACTAACTATATCTTTAATAATTCGAAGCAAATAAAATATAAAACTTTAGATTAGAAGCATCTTCGTAAGAGCTTTTTTTTAAATATTAATTCACATTATAATTCACACACTAAAACCATTAATGAATGTAAAATAAAACAAGTAATAACATAATATAGGTAACTAGCTGGCTGGGCGGACGTTGTCCTGCCTTGATAATAAAAATAATCCTAGAGTTAACCGCAGCGCCACCTAGGGGGTCCAATTATGAATCTAAACCAGTCTCGGATCCACACGCACACAAAATTTCATCAAAATTGGTCCAGCAGTTTAGGAGGAGTTCAATGACATACACACGTACAGAAGAAATGTATATATAAAGATAATCGATTAATAAGAAAGTATTCAATTTATTTATGAATGAAGAGGTTTTTTTTTAATATCGGAAGTTAAAAATGTTCATGTCTAAAATATAAATTAATGATTCGTAATCAAAATACTGTTTTATCCAATATATAGAAACAACGTATTTTTGATCCATAATATACACAAACTCTATTAAACGACGTTCTAAATATATCTATTAAGGTCTAAGTGGGGAACTTCTCAATCAAGATCATGAATTCTTCTGATTACAGGCCCTTGATAAGGCTATTATGATGTTGTTTCATTACGCAAGTGTTCTACTGGGGCAAGTGATGATCTCTTCCATTCAGTAGGTTGTTGTGCGTGTTGATTAAGCGAACAAATAATAAACAACCTTGCGAATATTCGTCTTTTATATTGTGTTCGATTTCATTACAATTCATCATCATTACCCTTATCCCACCAAGTAGGGTCGGCACAACATGTTTTCTTTTTTCACTCTGTCCTGTCACATGTCATTTCAGTATTCACACCTTTTACGGACATATCATTTTTCACACAATCCATCCATACCTTTTTCGGTCTTCCTATACACGTATATCCGTCCACCACCATACTCAACACTTTTCTAGTTACATAGTTTTCATCTCTCCTCATGACATGTCCATACCATGCTTATCTATTACTCCTCAACTTCTCTGTCACTGGTGCTATTTTCAAACTTCTGATATACTCATTTTTAATCTTATCCATTCTAGTCACACCACACATTCACCTTAACATTCGCATCTCTGCCACATTTAATTTTCTCTCATCCGTCTCTTTCGTAGCCCAGCACTCAGCTGCATACAGCATGACCGGTCTTATCATAGTTTTATAAACCTTCCCCTTGAGATTTCCTTGCAATTAATCGTATTAATTGTGTTACTTAGATAGCAATGTCCTACGTCCTTTTCTCCGTTCATAATTGCATATTGAAAAGTGTTCTTAAAATAGTATAATTTGTGTTAGTTACGTTTATATAGCACTTCTATAAAATCAATTTCCATTATCAAGAAAATAATACGCAATAGTAATATTATATAGAGGTCAAGTTGTGAGTTCGTGACGTTGTATGGGGTAATCTCAGGAACTACTGGTCCGATTTGAAAAATTCTTTCAGTATTATATAGGCCATTTGTTGAGGAACGTTATAGGCAATATATTATCACGCTAAGAGAAGCGGAGCAACAATGAAGAACGTTTCAAAATCGGTATTCCACTGCGTGTTAGCGTTAGCCCAAAGTAACTATTTCATGTGAACAAAGTCCGCAAGCAAAGGCTAATATAATAATAAAATGCATAATTCATACTAATATTACATGGACAAAATGTTTATGCACCTAAACTGCTATTTTGATAGATAAGATTAAAATTCGGGGAAACAAAAGCTAGTTTCTATCACTATATCACAATAAAATTGTACCTAAAGGTTAAAATAAGGGATGCAGATGTGTATAGGGAAGTAATCAATTCTCAAGTTACTCTTACCCCACCTATGTAGGGTCAGCATACCATCTTTATACACATATAATTTTTTACACAATCCATCCAAATCTTTTTTGGTCTTTCTCTACTCCTATATCTATCTGTCCACATTCACACCCAAATCTTTTCTAGTAACACGACTTTCATCTCTCTTTGTGACATACCCGTACCATGGTAACCTATTACTCCTCAATCTGTCTGTTAATTTTGCAATTTTGAAACTTTATCTGATTTACTTTTTTGTTAATCCTATCCATTCTAGTTACACCACACATTTGTGATATAAATCATAATTAATAAATATGATTACTAATAAAAACAATATAAAAACATTAATCTAATTACGGCACAAAAGTTGTACTCACTTTGAATAAAAAAGTTATTTCTGATCCAATTATCTTAAAATATTCTTCACACTTTTACTTTACGAATGTACTATACTTTTATAGAATGAATATCCTAAGCAGAGAATTTCATCTAATTATTTAAATCTACCGTAAACCAAACATGAAATAAAAACACTCGGCTAGAAAACGAAAACAAACTGTGATCAGTTCGATTTTCTTAATACAAATCATTCAATCTAACCGTCAATGACTTACCAAATGGGTGCAAATTGATGCCTATTACTGGAACCTTTCACTACTCCCGAGATTTAAGCAAAAAGACCATGATGTTTGTACGAATAACACAAATATGCATCACGAACTTATAACTTTGTCGAAACTGGAATTTTAGATCACAAGAAATCGAATTTGGATTTAATATATCGATTCGCCTTTTTATTTTATTTGAGAGTTAGTAAGATAATATTACTTAAAACAATTAACTTTGAATATTTCTTTGACCGGTCGGAGATTAAACATTTACTTTTGACCTTGTAAAAGTGTGTTTAGTTCAGGAGCTATTTAAATTAACAGAATGTATAATCAAATTGTGGCTGACATGTTCTGATTTCTAAGTTTTATTCTTATACAAAATATTTGATACGATACATATAACACAAGCTCTGGCCGCGACTTTGTATGCGTTTCTTACTATTTCAAGCAAAACGAAATTATTTTCGGTGTTAAAAAATTTATGTAATATGTATACAAATTTTCATAATAATCGGTCAAATAGTATCGGAGTTTATTGAATTCAAATACATCATAAGATCATTGGACATTGATAAAATTTGATTTTTATGTTGAATTAATTTAACTATTCAACTATTTAAATAAAAATACCTTTTCAATATACCATGTTTTTAAAATGGCTTAACAAATTTAAAATACTTTAAGCATACAACGAAGAACGCAAGACATGTCCAATGGATATTAGTACACAAATAGTCCGCTTAATGCTACTTACTCATGGGCTTTCGTATCGAAGTTTCAATTACTCATCTTGATTAAACACTAATCTCAAAGGTAGTTACTGAACGAAGACATTACAGATTAAACATTCGCACAACTTGTCTTGCTAATTCCTGTATTTTTTGCGATCACAACTTCATGGCGATACATGCATAGGAGGAGCACAAGTCATTAGATTTCGTAACACTACAAATGATATGAACTATTATGATAGTTTGTTCAAGATTACTTTTTTTAGTTTTATTATCATTTGTTTTCGTCCTTCACTTTTCATTATACTATATCTAAATTATTTTATACCTTTTAGGTCATTCTTTTAACTTTATTTTTGGCAATCAATCTTTCTGATTATTACTGCCATTGTCACGTTGTCAATTAATTTCACAAGCGTCGTACGATCATTTAAATATTAAACATCGTGTCAATCAATATTCTAACAAGATGATGGATCCCTTCTTAGAACCATCCAAGGAGTTTTTGTGGCATCTCAGAATTTCATGCTCTGTGGTATTATTTTCCATTCACTTCACTTATGCACAATAAACTAACTATATTACGTAAAACACCACCAAATTTACACAATATAGAGTCAGATAACACAAAATTATGAATAAAATATATAATCCACTACATGACTGACTAAAATTCCGCCAAAAACTCTTTTAGGTCATTAAAATATTTATTAAGAAGACATTCTTTTTTTAAACTTTATAGATATTTCTCTTTGAATACACTCTCGCCTGATGTTAAATGGCAATGTAGTGTAGGATGATAAGCAGGTAAAACCTAGGAGAGGACTGGTTCTTAAGTATAGCTGCCAGAAATAATTATAGGTGATAGGCGACAGGTTTTCAACTTAAGATAGCCAACTAAGCATGCTTAAAAAAAGCCCTATCACTTTGATATGCCGTTATTTAGGGATGTGAGTTTAATGAAAAAAATCGATTAATTAGGAATCGATTTTTCTTTTTTTAAATAATATTCGATTTGTTAAAAATCGATTTTATTGAAAATAAAAAATCGATTTTTTCAAAAATCGATTTTTATAATATTTAAAAATAGACATGCTTTCCATATTCCTATAATAAACCTAAAGATTTAAAATAACAATTTATCAGATTAAGAATCACATAAAATTATACGTATCAAAAATAACCAGTTCAAAACAAAATAAAAGTGAATGTTCCTTTAAACTTTGAAGGTAAAGATATAGAAACTAAATACCATAGAACTTTTCAGTACTATTAAACATTATATCGTAATAAAAATGAAATGATAAACATCCTAACAAAATGACAACATTATTAATTCTAACTGTTAAATTCAAAACAATGAAGTTCTCTTTTAAATTTTCATATTAATTATAGTGTGATTGACAAAATTAAAATTGAAGAATTTGTTAATTGAATAATTTCAATAATAATTTATAGTTTTGTAAACTTATCGATGTCGAGTTTACCATAAGACATTTTTAGTAAACACGTTGTACTCGCATGACAGACCTTTTTAGTTTTATTGAAAGTTTTAATTTTACAGAGAGCGGTATTTGGCTGTCATAAGAACCACAACAATCATTATAAGATATAGTAACTCATGTTACTTGTAAGGCAGTGGGATGTTTTGATTCTATGTTCTTTTTAAATTTGTAGTTTCACTACAAAATTTTTCATTCTATCGAACAAGACATGCATATTACTGTGGTATTATTCTTTTTCGTTATAAAATACTTTCGCCAGCCGCTTTTAGGTGTTTTGCGGCTAGAAAACATTTTAAATTTTTACAAACATATTATCTCACTATGCTTCAATTGTAAATAATAATTAACTTATTTTGAGTTTTTTTCGCCGTCGCATAGATGTTTATAAAAATCGATTAAAATGCGTAATTTATATAATCGATTTTCAAAAAATCGATTAATATGAAAATAAACATCGACAATAAAAAATCGATTATAATAAAATAAAAATCGATTTAATTAAAAATCGATTATTTATTAACATCCCTACCGTTATTACGATACTTCACCGAAAACTCAGGCTCACTGCAATTCCGAACCTATGTCTAACGACGCTTTTTTTTTCGAAGTAACTACGCTATTGACCCATCAAAATCTTAACAGCTTCTCCGGACTACTAAGGCGAGCGCTTAAGGCACTCAGCCGATTTTATTTTGGCAACCAGCTCAAGGGTGCACGGCACACCTCAGCTTGGCTGTTGCCTGTTGCATGCAAAATCGCGACCTATCTTAGATAACCTAGCTAACTATTCATATATGTATGAGTTGTTGAAACGTAGGTATATGTGTACCAAGCATACACGCCTCAACAACTCCTCCATATATCTATTATCGGAAAATTGAGAGTTTTTCAGTTCGATAAGGGAAAAAAGTAAACCCTCCCACTTTCATGTGTAAGCGTGTAGGCGTGAACGTGTGTGGAGGTGATCGTGTAGTGTTGTAGCAGTGATATATATTTGTGTGTCACCGTATCGCGCAAGCAACACACTCAAGGGCTCCCTACCGAGGGATCGAACCTAGGCTTGAGCCGCTGCCGTGGGAGGCCTAATCGGGTGCGAATCAAGACGAGCTGCTCCGAAATCGGATGAATACGTAATCAGCTGTTTGTGAGAAAGGATACTGGTGTATAGGTATTTATCATC
This sequence comes from Antheraea mylitta, assembly GCA_014332785.1. Taxonomy (NCBI): domain Eukaryota; kingdom Metazoa; phylum Arthropoda; class Insecta; order Lepidoptera; family Saturniidae; genus Antheraea; species Antheraea mylitta. The sequence goes on along the minus strand of JACEII010000027.1, from coordinate 4,343,725 downwards.
TATGTACAACAGTGAATATCTGTACTCGTATAATTTGTGTACAAAGTGTTTTCCTGAATAACCTACATGTATTGTAAGATAATAAAAATATTTTGAACAATATTAACTTCTCATTTATTTAATAAAATAAAAAAAAATGTTTTCTTATCGGTCACCACGCTCAAAAAGTGTAACTTGAATTACTTAATATCAAAGAAAAAAAAAACAAAGGAAAAAAATACTGCATAAATAAAATAAATAAATAGTTATAATTGCATATCTTAATAAAAAATGCTAAGTAATAGCTTTACCGCGGCAGTACCCGTATTTTTTTTTATCTGTTTCGATATTTATCATCTAATTTATAATTTTGTGTGTGTGACATTCTTCACTTGATTTTAAATATCGTTGATTTTGATTTTAAATATCTTAACCAAGAAACAAGCAAACAGGCAATCAAAAATCTATTAACAATAAAATCGAACACGAATACATCGAAGAAATACATGTTTTGTTAGTATTTTTTACTTACAGGATCTTGTTCGCTGCCATCACCCTTCAAAGATTCTCTAGTTTCGTTCTGTAAAGAATAATTTTGTTTTAAATATATTTTGACGTCATATGGTTTGGTCACTGTTACTGTATCTATATCTGCCAGTTAATAATTTTATAAACTCCAAAAGATTATGAATTATGAATAATATATACAAAGGTGAAAAGTTGTATAATAATATATACAGAGGTGCAAAGTTATATTATATAAGTGGAAATCTAAGGGATGTTGAGATCACGTTCTCATGTATTACATAATTTTCAAATTTTGTCGATTACTAGATGTCACTTGCGATATCATCCGTAAGGAAGTTACTGATATTGACAATGTATTGTAATTTCTTGATTGGATTTAATTTAATTGTGTTACACGAACCTTTAAATTAACAGAAGGTGTTGGATCTGGCGGGTCCTCTCCAGACCCCTCGCGTAACTCAGCTGAAGACAAGCCATCGACTACCTTCGTTTCTGTTTCTGCTGTTGATTCCATTGCTTCAGCTGATGAGGACAAATCCAGTTGTGGCACTGCTTCCATTTGCTATACATATATTATTGTGTTAAGCAGGTACTTAAAGATTTTAACATTTACAATACTCAATATACATAGTTTAGCTGACAGAGTCATAATGAGGTACAGAATGTAATAAATAATATCTTTCTTATGGCGTGATGTTTCTACATAAATATATACTAAATAAGCTCTAGCTCATTACTACGTAATACAAGAAGATGTTCTTTCTATACATTCTTCATTAATGTGACATTTCAATTTCGTTTATGTATTATTTCATATACACACAAAACATAAAAGCACTCACCCTTAAGAACGCCATAAAACTGCAGACAAAAATAAACCTGAAACAAGAAAAGTCCCATACAATTATGGTTCCAGATCATTCCACAAATAATACAAGACTTAACAACCATTTATCTTTAATTCAAAACCCATGTCCATCTTATTTTTTCATAATGCTACACATTAAATAAAAATCAATAACATATCGGATACGATGAGTAAATCGAATCGTGATACATTCTAATGATTGATTAAAATAATATCAGCAAACAAATGAAACTAAACGCAGTTAAACTTATGACCCGATCGTGACGCAATCATTTATCCGGGGTATTGTTCTGACCATAATGCGATGGCTTCTAGGTAATGGCGGGTCAAAAGACACGGCTGCGTAATAACAGGCCACGGGATTGATCCAGGGAGATCAATAGAAATATCAATCACCGGACAGAACTGTGACTCTATGATTGTTTTATCACGTACAGTGGCCGTAACAAATGTTATACAATTTCAATCGAACGTTTTATTATTACAAAATTTTTCATAATAGAATTTACTTTGGTTCCGGCCCAGCAAGGTTGAGGTCAAACCGTATCACTGAACTCTAAATAGCATAGTCGAAGATGGTTTTGTATTTTGTTTGTTGCAAAATTGTAAGGTATTTTAAAATTACTTACTAGGACTATTTGATTACAAAATACATTTACAATTTTTGTGAATTTAGTTGTTTTGATTCCATGCTTAATCATGTATGCAGATTTACCAACAACCAACTATTTTACTAAACACTAACTAATGTCAACCGGCTTCTTTGTGCATTAAATAAACATTAAAAGCTAATCCAAAGGGTCTATTGAACCGCAAAAAGATATTAAAAAAAGATATCTCTCTTAAAATTATCATAATGCAATTATTCATTTAATTAAAATAAATTGTTAGGTTTGCCTTACAAACTTATCATTCTTTCCAAAAAAATAAAATAAAATTATATACACTCGGATTCGAACTGGGGTTACACGGATTTTCAAAGCAACCAATTTCCATCTGATCTATTTTTGTTTTGACAGCGACGGCGAAATGTACCTTCATATTTTAGCTACATTTTTTCATTGCCGGAAATCTCAGTTAAAAAAGTTTTCTAAGAATACAATCTAGCTAGATCGATTTATCGTCCCCGAAACTACCTACATACTAAGTTTCAAGCAAATAGGTGACGCCGTTTCCGAGATCCTGAATATATACAAATATAAGAATATACAAGAATTGCTCGGTTAAAGGTATTAGATAGATAAATTCTTCGTCAGCGCTTACATTATATTTATGTAACTCTATCGGTTTATGAATCATATGTCGAGTTAGCATCTCGCTAACAAATTTTATTCATTTATTTTCAAGCTTCTTTTTTTTCTATACATTATTTGATTTTCGTGTTTGACCACAATTTCATTTGATGTAACCTGCTCAAAATCTAGAGGAACCTGGTTCTCAAGTGCCGCTCCAGAACCACTGGCACGTACTTGACGACAGACTTTCAACTAGAGAGTGGTAGCTAACCAGGAGGACTTAGTCCAGCCACAATGCAAATGCAAATTTACTTTTTCTTTTATATCATATGAGGCAAACGAACAGATGAGTCATCTTATGTTAAGTGATCAACATTGTCCATAGACATCAACAACATCAGAGGAGTAGCCAGTGCGCTGCCAGCTTGTGCTGATGGGGAAGGGGGAGGGGGAAAGGGGAGGGAAGGAAGGGAAAGGGAGGAGTTGGGCCTCTGGTGCTCTCACTGACCGAACGAAACGCAACAATGCAAGCACTGTTACTTCACGTCATACTATATAAATACGAAAGTGTATGTGCTTGATATGTTTTCACGTCTTAACTACTCAATCGATCAACATGACTCACAGGCAAAAAAGCTAGTTTTATATATTTGTAAAACACCTATATTATTTTTTTGTCATATACGTACGCATTGTATTTATTTATATTCACTCTTATTGCAGATTGTGTCTGAAATCAATTTAGATTTCACTAAAGAGAAACTAGATTATAAAAGGAACAGTTATCCTTGCTGGAACCTCCTTGAAAAACGCATTCCAATTTCAAATTCCTAAACTATACTTTTATATTTTTTAAACTAGATGAATCAACAGATGTCGAACAACTGTCAGTGACCTTACAAAGGCCACCATCGGAACGTAGCCTCTAGCATCCTTCCTCTAACAAATCGAATCTAAAGAAAACGGAAAAAGATTAATTATAATTAAGACACTAATAAAATAAAACAAAGGTTATTAAAATGTAATATGTTAATTATAGATTTATTTCGCTATAAATTTAACAAAATGCATAAAAATAACACGATATATGTCTGTCGTTGTGCGCGCATCATTTAAAAACTACTTATTGGATGGATTTTGATAAAATTTTTAGTTCCACTTCTTACATATTTGGTCCATATTTAAAGAATTATCACAGTATCTACATAATTACACATTATAAAACAAAGTCCTCCACCACGTCAATGTGTGTTTGCGATGAACTCTAAAACTATTGAACGGATTTTCATGTGATTTTCACCAGTAGAAAAAGTGATTTATGAGGACGGTTTGAGTTTATAATTTGCCAAGTTTTTTATTATCAGAATTAAATTAGAAGAAGAATGTAGACGAAGTCGCGGTTATCAGCAATTTAACAATAAAACTACACCAATTAGATAGCAAAAAAGTATAATACAAATCTCGAATGGCATTTAGCTCGTCTTGTTACATGAACTTTGACTGGACAGTTCGTGATTGAGACCGGAATTAATCGATAGTTGATAATTCTGAGTAATAGTTAGCTCGTTTGTAATAATTCAGACTTATGATCGTCGACAGAAAGGATTCCGTTATTTGGGGACGGCCGGCGATATGGCGCAATTTTTGATTCATTATTGTCACGCAATTCTTAAATGTAGTTACTTCATAAAATCATAAACTAGACATAAGACATATCGGTCGAAAATTTTATGTATTGATACTGTTAACGTAATTTACAGTACGGACTATAGTATAGATGAAAATAAAAGTCAGGAAATAACACTTTGAAACAAATTATAACCTGATATTATACCTATTTAATACCTTAAACGAGCAATTCTTGTATATTTTTATATTGTTAAATATTCAGGATCTCGGAAACGGCGACAGCAGTTTCCGTGAAACTTAGTATGTAGCTGGTTTCAGGGACGATAAATCGATCTAGCTAGATGTCATTCATAGCCAATGCTTTTAATCTGTTTTCAGGCAATGAAAAAATATTGCTAGACATAATATCTTTGTAGCTAGAATATAAACCCCACTTCGAATCCGAGGGACAGCAAAAGAGATGTCTTTTTTTTTTGTTTTTGGTAGAAAATGCTATTTTTGTGAGGTAAACCTAACAGTTTATTTTAATTTAAAATTGTTTTTTAAAGAACCGAGCTAGACTCGGTCGTCCAGGTACTACATTCTATTAGTAAATAATTGAAACGACAAAATGACTGACAGTATCCATACATTGTTGTACAAAATATAAAAAGTTTTCAGTTATAAACCAATCAATTAATAATAATGAATGAATTACTGAATTATATCCACTCCACTATTTAATGATCGGAGAGCTAGGTTACAAAATTCGTAGCGTAACTCGTATATGTCTTTTGTTAAAATTAAAACGAAAAACGACTTTTATAAGTACTACGCGATGAACGACTTATGTTTTCTTGTCGCGGAGAAGTAGATGGTGTTTGTTGAGTTGGTGAGCATGTACAAGAAAATGGAAGTAAAGGGATAACATTGCTTAGAAAGCATTTTTTAAGAAAAGTATATTTTTAAAATATTTTTCCTCTGAACAAAAATATGTTGTTAAGATAACAAACAACACAGTCACAGACTAAGTCGCGGGTATCAGCTAGTACAAAATATAAACACATACATACATTATTAAAATTTTAGATGTTGAAAACTTACTATCAAATTCTTGTTAATTACCATGTAAAATATGACGCAAAAAATCCATTAGCCTTCAACTTGAAAACAATGCAATAAAAAAATCTTTTTATATTATAAAATCATATTAACCATTGTGTCTGTAGATTGTAAGTAATTTGGTTAAAACATTCTTCTTTCACGGTCAGTAATTAAAATTAGATAACGTACTCAGTAGTTACGTTCATTGTTGAGTGATAATGCATCAATTATGTAACAAACCTTTAGTAAGACCACAATATGTTTACAAGGTTCCGTATGATTTCATGAATATTTTTTACTTTCAATTATAATTCGTAATTTCAATTTTACTGCTATAGATATAAAATAAAAGTTTGAATAAAATAAATATAATGGACGAAGCTCTACCATATCCAGGGGTACAAACTTTGTTTTTTATGTGTTAATTTATTTTTAACTGTATTGAGTGTTGTACAAATATAGTGTGTGATATGAAAAACATAGACTTATGAATAAAGACCTCAATTCCTGGGTGGTATAGAAAAAATATATTTCCAAAAATTTTTGAAGTAAAATCTTTTTTTACTTCTTTGAGCGATGACGGGAATAATGGGGTATAATTAATAATGATGATAAAAGAATACTATTTAACTATGTATTTTAACTATTTATTTTGATGCCGATCAGTTTGAATTAACGCGTTGTTTTGTAATTAACAATGTTTTTTTCGTTCGAACTACCAAATGTACCAATATGTTTTGATTTATTTCGAAATATAAAGAGATTTTGTAGGGACCTCGTGATAACTTTGAATTATAGAGAGGTTCGAATCATCGCAGGTTTGAATTAACGAGAGTCGACTGTAGTTAGTTCTATTAGAACTTTTTGATGTTGTTCATGAATAACAACATTCTGTATTAACCACTTTTCATTAGATTAGACTCTATATATGTATTTGTATATATCTCTTACTCCCTTTGGCTACAGACTCAGCCAATACTTAATAATGAAATTAGCTCTCAAGCTTAGCCGCCGGAACACACCTAGGGATACTTGGTGACAGATTTTCAACTGTGGTAGCTAGCAGGACTAGCTTAAAAACCACGCTCTGATTTCATTGTCAAGTTATCCTTCACCGAAATTTCATTTCGGATCTATATCCTACGTTGATAGACGCGTTTCACAACTTGTATTACAATTATATCTATGGTGATGCTATGTTTAGATACAAGCGAATTGTAATCTATTTTAGATTTATAAGCATCTATATCTGTTTGTTTTTATGCATCAGAGGGTATATGAAATAACTTTTAGGTAAACTCAAGTGACTTATCTGTGAAATCTATTAAAATTCAGACACGAACGAATTATCAGCTTCGTGTCATATCCTACACTTCACATATTCTTTGTAACTGCTTCCTTCCTAAACTGTCTTAATGCACTTAAACTAGGTCACAAGTAATTAAGGACATTGTATTTAAAATTTAATTTAAATAATTATATGTAGGTCGGCGCAATAAATCTTTTCATAAAGACATTTGTTTTATTTCAACTGTAGACTGATTACCTCATTAAAATTCATTTAAAATTAATACATTTTAAGGAGGTATTTTAAATGAAGAAGAACAAAGTAAAATAAGTAGTAAAAAAATATGGCACCATAACTTCATTACAATCTTGAATATAATATTTATGCAATGAGTAAGTCTCTTCACTAAACTTTAATAAAGGCAAATGCAAACGTTTAACAATTACATTATGAGCAATACGTATTCTCGAGACAGAATTTTCAATTACATACTCTTGTACAAAGAGTCTGGTTTATTAATTAGGCGTTGAAGCTCTACAAAATTTGATGTTATGTGTTATTGCTTAGTTATGTTTTTACAAACACGAATCAGTTTTACCTACTTTCCATAATTTCAGTCGATTGCCACTAAGGATGAAATTAAAACGTGCGAATGGCAACCGCGAGCGTAACCCGGAACGCACCGTTACCGGCGACACGGCACGCCTCGCCTGACATCTCGGGCTAACACCACGCATTTTTACTTAATGGTGATAAGCGAATAAGTTATGACGCTACATATAATCAGGGCTTTTTTAGAGTCTACTTTTAGAGATACAAAAGATATGGATTTACATCTTTCGAAATTTAGCGTTCCCAAAACAGCAGTGAAAAATGGCCCTGCGTATAATAATATATAAACGAAGTTTTTGGCGGAATCTTAGTCCATCGTGTGGTGATTTTCATGTTTTATTCATAATCTTGTCTTATTTCACTCTATATTTTGTAATTTTATATACCAATATAATTAAAATAATACTACGAGCATCAGTTCTGAGATGCCACAAAAACTTCTTGAAATATTCTTACAAGGGCCCATATCCTATTAGAACATTTTGATGTACACTTAATATTAAGCACTATAGTGAATAACTTGATATACTTGTTTAGTTTCAATAAAATACGGGCATAATTACGATACAAAAACACACAAGAGCGAATTCAAAGCACGACAAATATGTGCCTAGTGTAACGATATTATAAAACATATCTCTGATTCAAATTTCCTTTTTACTTCACGACCAGTTGATAATATTAACAATATAATTATAAATATATTTCCTCTCTTTTATCTGTCATAGTATTCAACTACCAAAGATTTTTCTACAGTTTCATAAAATGTTTTTTTTTTCCTACTAGACCTTTGGACTAATTCACATTTGACGAGAACACGGAGGATAATGATTAGATATATTGTAGGAATTCCGAAAAATAAAGGCCAAAATAATAAATAGTGCCAGTTACATTAATTAGCGATTTCCATTACAAAGGAATGAATATATTTTCAGAGATGAATATCGAATTATAAATCCCAATACCAAAGCCAACATAATCCAATAGTAATTCACTTTACATTTGATTTACGCTAATTTTACAGCTTGTAAAGATAAGTTTTTACGTTCTTCAAGAACGATACCTAAAGACAAATTTGATAGACTAGTAAATGGCATCCAATTGTTCCGGAAATAATTGTCGAAAAAATGTATCTTTATTTCATTACCTACTTCAATACTTGCACTTTTTATTCGCACGGACATTGCTCGCGTATCTTATCCGTCAAATTCACTTACTGGGCGAAAATAGGTAGGTAATATATTAAAAAAGAAATCTCGTAGCCGTTCATCTTCTACAGATTAGCAAGAATGTAAGTATACCTATATTATTAATGCAGACACTTTTTTAAAAGCACTTAAAATTTATAACTACCTGTCTGTTATAACATAAAAACACGTAAAATATATACAAACAATGTTTCAGGCAGATTTCTTTTTTTTTATATCATCATAGACAATCAACTACAACCTTCAATAATTTTTAAACGGTAAGATTTACAAAAAAATTTAAATCGAGATAAGAGACCTTTTTGTACAAAATTTAATTTCCTACAAATACATGAGACGAGATATAATTTTCAAATAGTGAATACCAAGATATAGTAATACGAAAAAAAAATTGAGAGGCGGAAGACTATCCTATTAAAATTAAGAGTTCATACTTGCAGAGAATTTTTTTGAGGTGTCTACCAACCTATTTTATAGAGTATTAGCCTCTGCCCGCGACTTCGTTCGCGTGGACATAATTAATTTGGGCTGACTAATATGCAGCGAAAGCTCTCAAGGGGAAAAAAACACTCCGATTTTTAAACATTCTTCATTGTTGCTCCCCCCTATTGGTCTTAGCGTGATGATATAAAGCCTATAACCATCCTCGATAAATAAGCTATATAACAATGAAAGACTTTTTCAAATCTTTCAAGTAGTTCCTGAGATTACCCCCTACAACGTCACAAACTCACAAACTTTACCTCTTTATAATATTAGTATAGAAGTATAGATAAAGCTTAAAAAATAAAATCGTATTTTTTTTTTCGCCCGCCCTAACAAACACATAATATACACATAACAAGATATATATTTTTTTTAATGAATCATATTTAAGATATAAAGTAACATTTAAAATTAAAATAAATATTTATAAAGAATTTTCTTTATAAAATAAAATTTCAATATTACTTTTCAACTTTCCCGCTAAAGCGTTCGTACACATGATTCTAAGTTATAATATTTTTCATAAGTATAATTATATCAAAATGTGACATTACAAGCAGTAATATTTATTTCTGTTAACGCTATAATAATACTAAATTTGTGAAGATATATTCTAAAAATATACCTTTATATTATAATTTAAGTTGTATATTCTATGAACTATAGGAAAATAATTAAAATCTCATCATATTCCTTTAGTGTGTACAAAACCGTATTAGTAACAGTACAGGAATGTGAATGGTAAAAAACTTTCGACCACATAGTATGTCCGGTGCCACTGTGAATTACGAGTAGGTACTGTAGATTAGACGGCTGTATTAAATTTTCACGGTTTCTTGTACAGTCGTAAAAAGGTCATCAGGGTTCATAAGTACTTGTCTGAGACGGAATTGATTCCCTAGATGACAACGGACGTGTTCTTTTAACATCCTAGGTCTTTTTAAACATCATTTCCCACGATGTTATTAAACTTTTAAAACTATCTCTATACCTTTAAACGAGCAATTCTTGTATATTGTTATATTTTCAGGATCTCGGAAACGGCGTCGTGTATTTCCGTGAAACTTAGATTATAGGTATTTTTGGCAACGATAGATCGATGTAGCTAGATTTCATTTATAGAGAACTTTTTTAATTTAGTTTTCAGGTAATGAAAAAATATAGCTAGTATATAATGGTAAATTTCGTCGCCACTGTCAAAACAATTATAGTATTTCTAAATATAATAGCTCAGATGAAAATCGGCTGCTTCGTTAATCCGTGTAACCTTAGTTCGAATCCGAGTGACAGCAAAAGAGACATCCTTTTTTTATTATTTTTTTATTGGTAAAAAGTTCTAATTTTGTGAGGCAAATTTAACAGTTTATTTTAATTTAAAAAGGTTTTTAAAGAACCGAGCTAGGCTCGGTCGTCCAGGTACTTTAAAGCTTATAATTCCTATTACATACTAATGTAATACGAATACTTAAGTACATATCATTCTGTGATTACTTACATCACACGTATGTATAATAAACATGTTAATTCGACCCAGTTTCATAATGCCTGACACTTAAGTAATTACTTACAATTTTGTAGTCATATTTTAAAAAATCAATATTAAAACAGATGGCAAATAATTAGTCTGGAATAAACTGGTACAGCGGTACAATGACGTGGTTAAATATAAAATTTAAAGTATCATTTTTTTTTTAAATAAATTTGAGCTTGTTGCAGCTGTTCAATCATTATATTTGCAAGCGCAGAAACGGATAAGGCATGCTTTTTATTTCGTTCAAGCGTAGCGGGGTCACAGAACTAGTACAAACATAATTTTCTTGTTGCGTTTCGAATTTATTTATTTCTATAGATCGCCAGTATTGTGTTTTGAATAAATTGAATATTTGTGTTAGTCGTGACCGTGAGAGTCAACAGTTTAAACAATATCCTTTGAAGTTCTTTTTCCTCACAGTATTCCTTGAAGCCCGAGATATTTTCAAATTAAACAAATGTTTGCAGTCCACACGCTGTAATCCGACTTACTCTTGTCACGTTTTAAATTAATTTCCAAAGCTTTTCGTCTAAAGGTTTACAACCTTTGTTTGGGACGACAGTCGAATGAATCATCCATGTATAAAAATGAATCGTATGTGGCTTATTTAGAATAACAATCTTCGAAACGACTAATCTAATTCTAACGAAATTCTTCAATTTTTCCATAGGAACTAAGCTGTAGTAATGATATCAATTTAATAAAGGGCACAATTAAATTTTACAAAATGGTTACAAGAATTGAATAATAATAATAAAATTACAACTAAAAGTAAGAGACAACATACAATGAAACCAGATGAAATATAGATTTTGAAGCTTTCCCTTATCGAAATGAAAAACTCTCATTTTTCCGATAATAAATATATGGAGGAGTTGTTGAGGCGTGTATGCTTGGTACACATATACGTTTCAACAACTCATACATATATGAATAGTTAGCTATGTTAGCTAAGATAGGTTGCGATTTTGCATGCAACAGACAACAGCCAAGCCGAGGTGTGCCGTGCACCCTTGAGCTAGTTGCCAAAATAAAATCGGCTGAGTGCCTTAAGCGCTCGCCTTAGTAGTCCGGTGAAGCTGTTAAGACCTTGCTGGATCAATAGCGTAGACATTTCGAAAAAAAATAAAAATAAAATAAAAGATTTTGAAAGCAGATTTGCTTTTTCAATTCATTGCATTAATAAACGACCTTTTCTGATAATAATTACACAGCTGCATTTCCTTTAAAATGTAATATCGTTAGTCACAAAGTTGCAATTTTTTTTCTACACGCTATAGGTTTTATGATTTGTTCATTTTTTAACCACGATAGTAGTAAGCACGCATGCAGGTCGCTTGATTTTAAGCCAACGCAACCTATGGACGCTTGCACCATCAGAGTTGTCACATGCGCATAGCCGAACCTTCAACTGTCTCTTCACTTTCTGCTTGAAGAAGTCCATACAGTAGTCCCCAGGAAGAACAAAATAATATCACCTGCATTTAATAACGAGGTGGTCTGTGATAGTAAACACGACATAAAACTTAGAAGGGGATGCTTCAGTAGCTGCTGGAACATAGCTATAGTGCTTGGTAATAGATTTTCAACTCGAGGGTGGTAGCTAGCCAAGCGAACTAAGAAAAGGCCCTACCACCATGAGATAAACTTTACAGCCACGAGAAAAAGCCTTGAATACAATGAAAAACCTACAACCATGAGAAAAATCTTACCATCATGAGAAAAGTCTTACTACTATGAAAACCCTACAACCGTGTGAAAAATCTTAGCGCTAAGAGAAAAAGCCAGACCACGATGAAAGCCCTAACAAAAGACGAGAAATAGCCTACCACTATGAGAAAAACCTACAACCATGAAAAAAATCTTACCACTAAGAGAAAAAGCATACCAGCATGAGAAAAGCTTTACCGCCATAAGAGAAAGCCTGACCACAACGAAAACCCTAACAACAAGAGAAAAAACCCTACCACTATGAGAAAAAGCTGGACCACAATGAAAGCACTACCACTAAGAGAAAAACCATACCAGCATGAGAAATACCTTACCGCCTTAAGATAAAGCCCGACCACAACGAAAGCCCTAACAATAAAAGAAAAAATCCTACCACTATGAGAAAAACCTTACCGTCATGCGAAAAAGTCCTACAATCTTGACACTGACTTCAGCACAGAGCTGTACTTCTCAAGAGTAATAATATAAGCAAGTCCGGAGTTAATGTGGATGAGATATGTTAATTTCGTATTCCGAATTTAAATTGTATTTTGACAACATAAAAAATTATATAAAATTATAAATATGACCGGTATTATATAGCGATATAACATTACAGCCAACACTAAATTACGAAACATAATGTTATGAGTAAGTTTTTTTTTTTAATTTATTATTTCATTACAACGCTTTAATAATGTGAAGAGTTACAAATGGTAAGGGACAAGAGCGCTGTCAAACAACGGACATTTATCAGTCATTCTAATCCACTGCTTCTTTACAACACTTGTAGATAGAGTGCACAATGGACCGTCCCAAACTATAGGAATTACGACTAGTAGGCTCTCCGCCATCCGCCATACTCACCAGACCAAGTTCAAACTGATTTCCATGGTTTTCGAAACATATTTTTAGAAGGAAAAAAGCTGATGAGGTGATGAAAAGCGCCTTTAGAGGGTCAAAGAGTCCTATCTCCAGGATTCCTGAATCCTTGCATTAGCAACAATGGAACTTTTATTCGTAAATAACGCGTTACTTTAAGTTTACTATTTTGTAAAAAGAACGATGTCAAAGAAAAATCAAATGGCGTACAAACAAATTAATTACTGCATTCGAAACATGATTAATACACAAGCCTAAATTTTAAATGGTAATTCTTAATCCAATGGCAGCAGATATTAGAGATCAAATTGGTTAATAGAGGAATCAATGAACTTCCGCTTAAATGGCAAAGGTGGATGCATCTATGGTAATGACTGGCATTTCGACTAACACATTTTTCATAAAACAATGTTTCATTTTTTATTTATAAATCGGCAATTTCATAGGTAATGCTTAAGCACTTAACCCGCTAATAAATCCACAACAATTTCTGTAATATCAAGATGTACATATGACTTTATCCAATTGCCCTTATTTCGTTCTATTTCTATTTTAGTCTGTCATGTAGTAGATTTTATATTTTCTTCATAATCTTTTGTTATTTGACTCTATTTTTGTAAATTTGGTGGTGTTTTACTTAATATTAGTTTATAGTGCATAAGTGACGTGAATGGAAAATAATGCCACGGAGCATGAAATTTTGAGATGCCAAAAAACTCCCTGGATGGTCTAACAAGGAAGCCACCATCTTTTTAGATTATTGAAATATTGAAATAATCACACAACGCTTGTAATATTATTAACTACACGACGATAGCAGTAATAATCTGAAAGATTGGTTGCCAAAAATAAAGGTAAAAAATGATGTATCATAAAATCGATCTTTATTAAATAATTTTCATTAATTAAGCAGCTTAGCATCAAACTTTTCGAAAAATGGCAATTGAAAATCGTGATACCAGCATCCATTAATTCACAGCGTAACAATGCCGCACTATTTACTAAAAATAATAGTCTCCATACATCACTTACCTCGTAGTTAGCATCATTTTTAGTCACTTAGCGGGACACACTATAATTTATGCAGTCATTGAACACCACACTGTGTTAATTATAAAATAGTTGGGATATAAACACAATAATTTGATGGCGTTTATCGCGCGTGTAGAAGATCGCAAATTTCGGTACGACAGTGGGGTCTGCTTTGCGCGCGTCTTTCACGAACGCCGACCGCCAAATGGTGGGTCTCAGCCTCCACTGTGCCTCTTCATCCGCGAAATACCTCCAGTACCATGGACGATTTGGTTACACTTCCGGCGTAAGCCGTAGCCGTGGATTTTTAACGAAAGACGGTTTGGAAGAAAGCGGCTGAAGTCTTTGTTCAATTCTAATTGAAGTCCTAATGTGATTGGTTTGAAAAGCATAGAGGTAATATTATCATTATACATTCTAATGGATTGGGCACATCTAAATTCAATTTAAGAAGTTTTGTATTGTTGTATTAAAAATGCGTCAGCATATATCTGTTATCAGAATTTTCATAAAGAGTTCAGTATTTTATATATTATTTCTTTTAAACACACGAATATGTCTTGCTTAATTATTCTGTATGGAGGTTAGATTATTTGTAGGCCCACCTGCCTGGCTAACACCTTCAAGTTGAAAATTTGTAGTCAAGCACCTACCAGTAGGTGTTTTCCGGCTGCTGGGCTTGAGAGTCAAACCGTTTAGACTTAATGTATTTACAATCTTGGACTACATTGTCATTTAATAACAGGTAAGATTCTGGTCAAACTAAAACTAGAAACTTATAAAAATAATTGTGATAGGCAGCTTATTAGCAACTTCAAAATTATTGTAATCAGATAATTAAGGAGACATAATATCTATTTTTTTACAACCACAAAATGTACTAGGCGGTTGGCGAATTGGATAGCTGAACTGATTAAATCTGAAAACATGCTATGTAAATACCACAAACTTTCAAACCAATAGTTATTCGAACTTAAATAGTAATATATTACAAACACGACACTAACAAAATTCAATGTTTCATTACTTCGAGGAATTTGGCTGTTCGTACACGCTAGCTACAAAATTCAAATGTATGTATCATTAGTTTGCACAGGTGTAAGTTTTTGTATACATGTACATAGAAAAGTAATTATTACTATAAGATTATAGCATTTCAAAGCGATAGACTATATATAATAATAAAAGAAAAAACGTTTTATCTTTTTAACAAATATAATTCACACTATGAAATTTCAACAACAATTTCGTGACAGAGAATAGCTTCAAATCAAATAAATGTTTGTGCCAAACAATATTTCCTTTGTGGGTCAATTTTACGCCAGGATTTAACTAACTAAACACTATACAACTCTTTCACAGACTTTGTTATTCGCAAGTAACGGAACATTGAAGCGCATAAATTCACTTCGATGAAATCACAGCACAGTCCAAAAATTACCAGTTATTTACAAGCTTCGCTAGGAATTTGATTAACAAACGGTTTCGTTCTAATAGAGAATGCCAATAATTCTCTCCATCTTCAGAATTAGGTTGAAACCGACTACCAAGGACGTTAGTGTGACCACGCCGATTGTTATTTTCATAGGCCTGTCAACAATATGTTATATATTGATACCAATATTAAAAACAATGTGTAATGAACTGAATGTTCTAATTTGATTTTATATACATACTTTATACTTTTTTCTCTCCAATTCATTGTTTGAAATCAAAGTTTCTTATATTATATTTTTAATGGCAGAAGTAATACTTTACAATTTACAACTTAATTAAATAGTACCTCATATTCTCTAATGTACCTATATCATTTAACAAATAGTATGACAGCCGATAGAATTTATTAATAATATTATCACTTTGATTTTTTTTTATAGAAGCACGACAAAGTGACTGCACTATGCCTGATGTTAAGCATAGTACAATCCAAAAACATCGGCAACCACCGAGAGACAGATTATCTATCGCCGGTCGCCGCTCTCATGCCGGCCATAATGACGAAAGTCGCCCGGTACTGGATATGCACAGGCTGATCCCGAAACGCGACGCGCAAAAGCGAGTCACTATGACGGGCTTTTTCGCCATATGCATGGTGGTTGCGACCCAGTCGGGCTGTAAAACCCTACCACCTCGCAGTCTTCATTGATATTTTATCAAGCTTTCCTATTAAATCTCTCAATATATAGAAGTTCCATATATCTCTAAAAAAGATAGATAAAATATATATTATTCCAATCATTTTCTACCGACAAAGTAAAAAAAATGTTATAAGGATTATAGTCTATATCCGAGAATTTTTTTTTTTCGAAATGACTACGCTATTGACCCAGCAAGGTCTTAACAGCTTCACCGGACTACTAAGGCGAGCGCTTAAGGCACTCAGCCGATTTTATTTTGGCAACCAGCTCAAGGGTGCACTGCACACCTCGGCTTGGCTGTTGCCTGTTGCATGCAAAATCGCGACCTATCTTAGCTAACCTAGCTAACTATTCATATGTGTATGAGTTGTTGAAACGTATATGTGTACCAAGCATACACGCCTCAACAACTCCTCCATATATTTATTATCGGGAAATTGAGAGTTTTTCAGTTCGATAAGGAAAAAAAAGTAAACCCTTCCACTTTCATGTGTAAGCGTGTAGGCGTGCACGTGTGTGGGGTTGATCGTGTAGTATTGTAGCAGTGATGTATATTTGTGTGTCACCGTATCGCGCAAGCAACGCACTCAAGGGCTTCCTACCCAGGGATCGAACCTAGGCTTAAGCCGCAGCCGTGGGAGGCCTAATCGGGTGTGCGGGAGCGAAATTAACCTCCAGACCACGGCGGCGTGATTTGTGGTTACGCAGGCGTGGGCGTGAACACGCTCTGTTTCGAGGAACAGGCTGATACTGATCGTTCGCTGACGTGATTAAATCAGGAGGGTCGGTAAAAATGTGTCGCGGACGTCTTTTATAACGCGCAACGGTAGGCACGAATTCATAGTTTATGGCGGATACCACTAACGGGCTGGGATGATTCGCGGCTTTTTCAAAATAACTAATCGTAAGTGATTTTACGTACGCCCAGATAGAAGGGATCTCTAGGTCTCTATGGAGATCGATTCTCCGGATGTACCACGGGGCACCAGTCACTTTACGTAAAACACGATTTTGGAGAACCTGCAGCTTATGAAAGTTATCTTTGCACATATGCGCAAAAATGGGGCCGCTATATTTCATCACGGGACGGATACACGTCTTATACAAAGTGAGCTTGTGTTTGAGGGACATCTCACTCTTATGACAAAGCAACGGATGGAAGCGACCCAAGACCATAGCGGCTTTGTTTCGCACTCTGTCTATATTTGAATTGAACTTTAAATGTCTATCTAATGTAATACCGAGATATTTAACCTCTTCGACTCAAGGGATATCGATTCCATATAGCCTGATGGGCTCAAAGTTATTAGCGCGTTTCGTGGGATCGAAGAGTATTGCGGCACTCTTATCGGGATTAACTTCTATGCGCCATCGACGAAACCATTCACCGGGAGTATGAACGGCTTTTTCGATGCGCTTCCTAAGAAAGTCCGACCGCCAGCCGGAAGTGTAAATAACGATATCGTCAGCGTAACAACCTACCTCGACCCCCCGAGACCGAGGTAGGTCACTAATGAACAGATTGAAGAGCATGGGCGCGAGTATGGAGCCCTGTGGCACACCTGAGCGTAATGGATGGTTCCTTATCCAAGGACGAGGTATTCACCTTGTTGCTTATTGTAAAGTTAAATGGTTTAATTTTTGCGTGTACGTATATAGCAAAACCTTCCGAATATTGTGTCCTATAATGTCAATATTTTTTAAGTTATTTTAATCCTTATCGGTGTTATTACAAAAAAGTTATATACGTATTGAATATGCTTTAAAAAGGTTACCTTTTAAATGCACCGCGCTCGCTAAACGTTCGCCATCTTGCACTTCTATCTCGCCGTGGTTAGGTTAGGTTAGACTTGCGAAAAAAGGATAACGTGAACTTGCCTCGAGCGAGTGCGGTGTATTTAGTACAAAACCTTTTTAATACGTAGTAATGCAAGTATTTAATACGTATTTAACTATTTTGTAATAACACCGTATAGGTTTTAGCATTTGAAAACAATCTTACCTCAATTACGATGTGGTCTAAGATGATAAAGACGCTAAAAATAGTGGGATACAGAGTTTCAAGTTCAGTTGACGGTACACATGTACCTAGCTATGCTTGGTAACTGATATTCAACTTGAGGTTGGTATTAACATAACAGTTCGTACCGACGAACGAGTAAGTATAGACACGGGAAAATACTATGCGTTTTATAAATAGAGAGAAAACACTAACCCATCTGCGTTATGAAAAAACAAAACACTCCTCAGCGTATAATAAACAAGTTGCATGTAGCAATAGATGAGATAGTAGAGTGCTAAAGCTGACGCCGTCACAGAAAGTTGTATCAGTTGAACCAAATCTGTTAAAATCTGCCAAGTTCTCCACGACACCGTCTGCAATAAACAATCATTTTCTGTTGTTTATAAATTTGTTTCTATATCATAGGAGGTAAACGAACAAGTGGGTCACCTGATGTTAAGTGATCACCACCGTCCATAGACACTTGCAACACCAGGGGAATCACAAGTGCGTTGCCAGCCTGTGTTGGGGGAGTGGGGAGAGGAGAAGGGAAGAGGAGAGGGGGGAAGGCTCTCGCTAACCGAACGAAACGCAACAATGCTGCTTGAATTCTTTCATTCTCTGTACTTCACGTCAGTGTTTCTGTGGGTCGGGTGGTACTACACAGGGCTAGCCGACCCATTCATGCTGAAGCCAGTAATAGCTGCAGCGTGGCTCTACCACCTTGCAAAGTTAAACAGAGCTAACTTAGAACTTAGAATCGTAACTAAAAAATAAATATAAAGAAAACCACATACGTACGTAAATTTATCTTCAATATTTTCTATAAATACCCATTTGATTGTTTAAACTTAATAATTTAGTATGAATCTTACAAAACTGAATTAAAAAAGTCAGAAAACTTTTAAAAAAACATGATTATTGATCAATGTTCCCTTTACATTGTTAGGAACAAGTAAATTAGATAAGATTATGTAATTCCACAGATTTGAACACAAAGCCTTATGTGAAAATATTTCTTTACATTTTATCACACAGACGATATTTTAAGTAAAATTGTATCCCAGATATTATTACATTAACTCATAAACCTAATTTAGTTTATACCTCCCTACCATACAAAAAACTTTACTGTACTTGTTCTTAACCTAGAGAGATAATCATCAAAATACTCTAATTGGTAAGCACATTAACAATATTGCACGTCGGTAACCTTATTTTAGTTAATTAAATAGTGAATAATAAACTAGAAACAGATAATTAAATAAAAAATTGTACACTTCCTTCCTATGTTAATTACTTGAGTATTTTATTCCTTTAATCTACCTTATGTGTATATTTTATATAACAACTAGTTGCCATCCCTGGTTTTACACGGGTATAAAGAAAATGAGACCAATTCTTGATTTTTACAATAAGTAATTTATAATACAAGAAAATGGTCAACGAATTAAATCTGTTATTTATTATAGTAAATTTGGAGATTTTGGTCGTCGGTGTTTAGAAGCCTAAACTGAATAGGAGTTATGTATTCAGTGACTTTAATATTTAATTTATAATCGAGCGTTGTTTGATTAATAATATGCAATAATGGTGGCATTATGAGTAATACAATTTTATTGTTTCGCACGAGACATACGGATTGGAATTAATACCACGGAACACTAATTACGCGATGACACAAAAACTACATTCGAAAATTCAAACGAGGCCCGCCATCTTGTTTTAACATTGAAATCGTCAGAAAAAAGAACTTTGTAAAAAGAATAACATATAAACTTGACAATGGCAATAAATAATAGTATTGTATATCGACATACTGATTGTGAGACCAGAAAGAAGAGAAAAACCCTTTATCCTGTGACTTCACTAAATATTATAAAATATGACCTCTGCCACGTGTATCTATCTGTCTGTTCACGATAAACACAAAAACTACTGAACAGATTTTCAGGCGGGTTTCAGCAGTAGATAAAATGATTGATGAGGAAGATTTAGGTATATAATTTAGTATTTGTTAATCAAGACTTTTTTATTATCAGGGTGGAACAACGTGCGACGGGCCCGCTAATAAATAATAAGACGCCACGTTTTTGCAAAATGTAACACAAAGGACATAATAATTTTAATAAAATTTTAGTAACTTACTAATATTAAAAAATGTAATTGTCCAATTTATGCAAATAGCATTAAAATAAAAACAAACGGCACATAAAAATATTTAATTGTGGAAGTTTAATAAATCTTGAGTTGAACCCGCACTGGGAACGCCGGCGCCGCGGTGTTGCGGGGTGAAACGCGTCACGAACATAAGATGGATCCTATCTCCGATCCTATCTCCATTCACGAAAGCCATTACCGCATCGTTTACTCCTACACCGAGATTCCACGGGTGAATCGGCTTGTTTATAGTATTGTTATCGCCTCATCCAAGGTAATATGATAATCTCTCTAAGCATAACATTACGAGTATATATTTTACACTAAACACGATTTGTATACTTAGTATTAAATCAAATGTATTTAGTACTAGCATCTGTCCGCGACTTCGTGTGCTAACACGCAGCGGAAGCTCTCAAAGGGAAAAAAACACCGATTTTAAAACATTCCTCATTGATTCTCCGCTCTTATTGGTCCTAGTGTGATGATATATAGCCTATAACCATCCTCGATAAATGAGCTATATAACACTCAAAGATTTTTCAAATTGGACCAGTAGTTCCTGAGATCACCCCCTACAACGTCACAAAGTCACAAACTTTTACCTTTTTATAATATTAGTATAGATTTCATTTTTGTATAATTTTAAATTATTTTTTCTTGTGTGATATATTAATTTTTTTATCACAATCTCACCATACGGCCTGTGATAACATAAGATGTATGCTGAGTCTATAGCAACACTATAAAACTGACTCTCAATTGGAACTACCGGAACACGATTAAAATAGGCGCTCTCTTGCTAATCTAACTTAACCTAGATCTATATTAAGATTATAAAGAGAGAGTTTTTGGCGGGATTTTAGTCTGTCATGTAGTAGATTTTATTCATAATCTTGTGTTATTTGACTCTATATCTTGTAAATTTGGTGGTGTTTTATGTAATATGGTTAGTTTATTGGGCGTAAGTGAAGTGAACAGAAAATAATACCACGGAGCATGAAATTCTGAGGTGTCACAAAAACTCCCTGGATGGTTCTAAGAAGGGAGCCACCATCTTGTTAGAATATTTAACAATACTACACGACAATGGCAGTAATAATCTGAAAGATTGGGTGCCAACAATAAAGTAAAAAAAATTATATTATAACGAGATAGAGTTTGTGAATTTATGAAGTTCTAGGGGGTAATCTACTACTCATCTAAACTAAACTAACTAAACTGACTAAAGTGACTAAACTGACTAAACTAACTAAACTAACTAAACTAACTAAACTAACTAAACTAACTAAACTAAACTACTCGTCATATTTGAAAATTATTTCAGTGTTATAGAACTCATCTATCTAGGAAGGTTATAAGCTATATATCATTACGCTAAGACCAATAGGAGCGGAGCACCAATGAAGAATATTTCCAAAACTGGATTTTTAAAATTTTAAAATCATTTAAATATAATTATACTTTATATCTACACACACATAACGCTTAAAGAAATATTCAAAATTCAGAGTGATATTTAGACAAAATTTTTGGCATCAGCACCGATAAATATATTTGTCGCCTTTTGGCTCTAATTTACGACGTAATGTTGGATTGTTTTATGTTTACAAAATTGTGTCTTTCCCGAATATTTTTTCTGGTATTTCGGTAATGTCACATTCACGATATTTTTTAAAGAAATGCAAATTAGCATCTTAAAGTGAAGTAAAATTATAGGTATATTTCTAGAAGTTTCGTGATGCATAGGCAGTACTATTGAACCAACAGGTTGTGGATTCGATGCCCATTGTATGTAATAAGTGGCCATACGCGCTGTGGTACGTTTTTTACACCCGATTAGGCCTCCCAAGGCAGTGGCTCAAGCCTAGGTTCGATCCCTCGGTAGGGAGCCCTTGAGTGCGTTGCTTGCGCGATACGGTGACACACTTTTTTTTTTTGTTCTCGAACTGACTACGCTATTGACCTAGCAAGGTCTTAACAGCTTCACCGGACTACTAAGGCGAGCGCTTAAGGCACTCAGCCGACCGTGACACACAAATATACATCACTGCTACAACACTACACGATCACCCTCACACACGTGCACGCCTACACGCTTACACATGAAAGTGGAAGCGTTTACTTTTTTCCTTTATCGAACTGAAAAACTCTCAATTTTCCGATAATAAATATATGGAGGAGTTGTTGAGGCGTGTATGCTTGGTACACATATACGTTTCAACAACTCATACACATATGAATAGTTAGCTAGGTTAGCTGAGATAGGTCGCGATTTTGCATGCAACAGGCAACAGCCAAGCCGAGGTGTGCCGTGCACCTTTGAGCTGGTTGCCATAATGAAATCGGCTGAGTGCCTTAAGCGCTCGCCTTAGTAGTCCGGTGAAGCTGTTAAGACCTTGCTGGGTCAATAGCGTAGACATTTCGAAAAAAAAAAACAAAAAAAACGTTTTTTATTCCACATAAAAAAAACACCAATAGATACTACGCACACTACGGTAGAATCTCCGCAATAGTTTAAAAGCCCGTGAATGCCGGACTATCCTTATCTTATATTGATTGACATTTTTTCAACATCGCTTCAGAAAACAATATTATTACGACCACTTTTTCTGCGAATAACCAAATTAATAATACATATCAATTTGGTTATACGGCTATGATGATGTTTTGTGAAAACTGATGCACATTTATTTTATAAAATACATAAAGAATAACAGTAATATACATATATTACAGTCATATTGCCAGTATTGTGTAAAGAAAGTCACGCAGTTAAGTGTCTTGAAGAACTTAACTCACTATCTCACTTGCACTTATTTGCATATATATTTCATCGCGCTCGGACCTACAGCTACCCTGTTTTTTGTCTGGCAAGGGATTAGAACTATCGAGACTGTCTGGCCTTTTTTTCCATTTTTGAGGTAACGGCCAAGCCGACGTGTGCCGAGCACCTTTGAGCTAGTTACCAAAAATAAAATCGGCTGAGTGCCTTAAGCGCTCGCCTTAGTAGTCCGGTGAAGCTGTAAAGACCTTGCCAGGTCAATAGCGTAGTCAGTTCGAGAAAAAAAAAGCCTTTTTTTCTTCGAATTGACTACGCTATTGACCTAGCAAGGTCTTAACAGCTTCACTGGACTAAAGAGACTGTCTGGCTACTGACAACACATCTATTAGTTACTCAAATAACATGTATGAAACTTAGCTTTAATAGTATAACGTAAATACCGTCACAATTTATTAAAGTTTCAGGAAGATTGACATTATTTCAAAAGAAACATAAGAAAATTACGCTTTAGTACTAAATAAACTTAAGTCGGTATACACCTTTGCTATCTAGTAACTGCCAAAACCACTATCACCCAAATTCCAAGCTAGCCTATAGTTCCTAACTAATCCTGGAAATTACACCTCTCTCCGTGCATTCACCAAAAATATTCAACTCTAAATCTATCTTTGTTACTTTACATGTTCCTAAAAACATATATGGTGAAAAAATAAGCCAAATTGTTTATTGATAGTTCTTCTCAATGACTAGATATATTTTTGAACCGGTGATTATTTTTACGTTCATAAGCCTCACTCAGGGGCTACACTGAAAAATTTTTTTTTATTTACTTTAGAAAATGTTGTACCTGTGATGAGGATTTCAAAGCTTTTATAAAATAAGGACTGGCTAATAATCGCGGGCTCTTATACGACTATTCATATAGCAACCTTTGTAGAAGAATCACAATCTTTGAGTAGGAAATAATAATCCGCATTTATTTTTTTAGTACACAAAATATATACGCATGTAGTATTGATGACATCGAGGTCACTTCATACCGCCGTCGAAGAAAGCATTACGCTTAAAGTTTTAAGTTTTTCCAGTGAATATCTTTAAAGTAATGTCAAATATATCATATCATCGGCACCAGTTCACAACAACAGCCCACTGGAGAACAACCCGTATACATCGCACATTTCACCTGGAAGGCCGCTGCTCCGTACGAGGCACTGAGTCGCAGGTCAGTCCACGCTTTTTTTGGGGTTTTTGTTATTTCATTTATTTATAGCCAAGCTCACCAACCCTTCTTTAACCTTCATTGCTTGTAAAGCTAAGAGATCCTTCCAGACCTCATAGTGATTTATAATAATCATACGAGAACATATAGTGGTACAACAAAATAATCCCAAGAAGGGTTGATGACAGGCAGGCGTCCGATCCTAAAAATTAAGCCAAATCATACATCACAACATGACAAACATAAAAGGGTGGGACAAACACATACATAATAAGGGTAAGAAAAAGACGAAGTACTGGTGTCATCCATTAAGAGTATAAAAATCTTTCGGATCCACTAACGCGCTCAGACTTTACTAATAAAAAAAAATATCGACAATTATACGTGATAGAGACATGATGAATTTTGTAGCATGTATTTTAAGATGCATATTTATTTTGCTTATTCAATTAGTATATACATACTATCGTTACCGTTTTTACTGTTTCAGTACTTCGTTGCAGAGGGTTTTCGTTTATCGGCGTAGCAGTGTGATCCAATCGCGTGTAATAAGCACTGATATTTGTATTATCAAACTGCAATAAATAATATTGTCTATTTAGTCCTATATGTGTAAATAAAAGTTCGTAATGATTAATAAACCTTAGACGAATTTATCTTAATATTAACTGCAATATCCTTTTATTTTTTGCAAGATCTTTATGTTTATCTTTAATAATAATGATCATTTATAATTTATAAAAACTAACAACAATTATCTATACATTATACCGCATATACTACAATAATTATCATTGTATAACATGTCGAAGCACAGCCCAAACTACTAGGGCTAGCTAGGACTCTGAAAATCTGCCTGCGGAATCCTCTTACAGTGTAGGTGAACACAAGGAGGGATACTTGGAAATTGAAACCTAAAAGTGAGTAAACACGACATCAAACTTTGTATAAAAATCCGTTATTTGTCTGACAGTCGGTCAGTTATTTTTTACGAGTATATTTAAAGACATCAAATAAAGAGTCTAAATATGAAACCGCGTGAAATTATTAGTGTATACTAATATTATAAAGATGTAAAGTTTGTGAGTTTGTGACGTTGTAGGGGGTAATCTCAGGAACTACTGGTCTGATATGAAAAATTCTTTTAGTATATATATATGTGTGTATATATATAACATCTCACTAAGACCAATAGGAGCAGAGCCCCAATGAATAATGTTTCAAAATCAGTTTTTATTTCTTCCTGAGAGCTGCCACTGCGTGTTAGCGTTAGCCCAAAGTACCTATTCCACGCGTACGAAGTCGCGGGCAGAGGCTAGTAAAATATATAATAGGTATACATACAAATAGCTGAAGTATATCGTTTATCGGAGTTAATCTCCTAAACGGCCGAATGGATTTTAACAAAGACTGTGACTGTAAAAAGGGATTTAAAATCGGTAAAATGGTTATACATATTAAATAGTAATAGCAAACCCGCAATTCAAGAAAACAAGTAATACATATTTACATATTTCCTATGAAACAGAATTTAGCCGATTATCTCGATTTTCTTACCAACGTGCCAATTCCAAAGCCGGATACTGTAGTCCAATTGTCTTTGCAACTCTTTGTAAATGTCGTGTTAATAACGTTAAACTCAAAAAAAATCACCTTATTATCACGTAATAATGATAACTCAGGCGATGGAGGAGGTGGAGACGCGAAACATTTCAAGATCTGTTTCAACTTTTCACTAGTTCTAATACAACCACATTGGCGCCTCCAGTATGCCGAACTGTTATTTGTGTTCAACTCTCGTTTCTTATCCTGGTGCCTGCTTACTCGGACGTGCATCATCTGATAATTTTCGTCACCGAAGCATAGTCTTGATGAACTAGCTTCTAGTTCATGTGTAGGTATATCATCGCTCGACACTGCATATATAAATAAGTATTATCTATATCTATCTACACTAATATTGTAAAGAAGTAAAGTTTAGGAGCGGAGTACCAATGAAGAATGTTTCAAAGTCGGGGTTTTTTTCCTCTTGAGAGCTTCTGTTACGTGTTAGCGTTAGCCCAAAGTATCTATTCCACGCGAACGAAGTCGCGGGCAGAGGCTAGTCTTTAATATTTATTTAACCGTAATATATCTGCCGGGACAGCAATAAAATGGCGTCCATGTAGAAGTATGATGTCATCGACAATGGTTATTATTTAATCGATCAATCCATCAACAACAATCGAATAATAGGTTAGGTAACTGATACAGAAACACAACACTGACTATACTGACGACGAATTATCCGTACTTGTGACTAGCCCAACTGTTTGAGCACGTATGCCCAGCATCTAGTCGTGGGTCATCTTTTAAGGCATCAAGATACATAAACAGCCGATACCTCCAACCAATGGCGTTTCACATAGAGGTAAATATGAACAAGCGATACCTCCAACCAATAGCGTTTGAGGTCATTAGTAGCAGCCCCGCTACAGTCAATAGCGCGGTATCGCAGGTCAATAGTGACTCCTCCGATATATCATATAAACTAATAGTTCTATACAAACCTGAATACTTAATCTACACATAAATTGGCGAAGATATGTCAGTCAAGTCCCTTTTTTTTTGTTTGGCAGCTATTCACGAGTTAAAATAGAGAAATAAATAAAAAAAACAGTTGGTTTTATTCCTATATCATCGACATATCAAAGCCTTTACTTATGGGTCTCTATATGATAATACGACACGCACGCCACTTCCAGTAATATGTATGTATGCATTAGATATATAAATACTAACAGCGTGCCTAATGAGGTTTACCATCTGCAACATATTTGGAATTTTAATCCACCATATAACTACCTTGGTGCTCATTTACATTGTGTAAGGAATTAATGGAATAATAACTTAAAATATGATATTCATTAATAAATACATTTTATGTCATAGGAGGCAAACCAACAGACGGATCACCTAATGTTAAGTAATCACCGCCGTTCATAGACACTTGCAACTCCATGGGAGTCGTAAGCGCGTTGCCAGCCTATGTTTAGGGGAAGGGGAGGGAGGATTAGGAGAGAGGGGGGAAGAGTAGGTTATCCTCCGGCGCTTTCGCTGACCGAAAAAAACGCAACAATGAAAGTACTGTTACTTCACGTCGATTTTCTGTGAGAGGGTGTTTTTTTTACCCGGGGGCAAGCCAACCCATTCTTGCTAAAACCAGTAATAGCTTCAGCATGGCTCTACCACCTACAAAATCCTAAGAATTCTTAAGAATCATATTACTTGGTAGGTTTTAGTGTTTGTCCACAATTTCAGACGATATTAAGTAACGATGTGGTAGACACTATACATAGAGAGAAGACTGACTCTCAAATGTAACTGCCGGCTATACATGCTTGGCGAGAGATTTCCAACTTGAGGGTGGTATCTATCCTGGCGGGCTTACAAAAACGCTATGAATTCATCACAATGTTTCCTTTTACTGAACGCTCCAGCTCGATTTAAAGACTCGACACATTAATCGAAAAAGTGACCGTATACGCTATACTATAGGTGGTAGAGCCACATGAAGAACTGGGTTGAGCATGAATGGGTCGGCTCGTCCGGAGTGGTATCACTCATCCCACAGAAAACCGACGTGAAGTATCAGTGCTTGCATTGTTGAGTTTCGTTCGGCCAGTGAGAGCGCCGGAGGCCCACCTCCCCACCCTCTTCTTCCTCGTCCCCCATCCCCACCTTCCTCGAAACACAGACTGGCAACGTACTTGCAACTTCCTTCCTGTTGTTGCTAGTGTCTATGGACGGTGATGATCACTTAACATCAGGTGAACCGCCTGTTCGTTTGCCTCCTATGATATAAAAAATCACTGAACCGTCCATTATAGCATTATTTTAATTGCTCTAGATTTTTAACTTCTGTTTTATAATTTAGAGGCCTACAACTTAAGATTAAGACTGAAATCATGTTATTTTAATCACATAAGAGCGACTCTTGAATCTATTTTCAGATAGAAAAAGCTCAAGTAAATTTGCTCACAAACTTACTTTATCCAACCATCAGCAAGTGAACCAACGTTGAAAGAATTAAAAAAATATATTTTATAAAAATAGTATAAAATAATATGTCTTTGTATTGCATCAATATTGATTCAATTTACATTATAGTTAGTAAAAGAAACTAAAATAATTCAAAAGTTGATGTAAATAAATTGACAAACGAAATTATGACATCTTTCAGATCAATGCTTCATCATTTTATTTAAATAAATTGTATTAGACACCTAAAAATATGATAGTGGCCATAATTGATTATAAAATTGAATACTGTTACTATTTCCACTTAGAATAAATCGCCTAAAAACCCTACTAAACTCACATCAACTATACACTTTGAGTTATTCTTAGACATAATAGGACATCAAAATCAAAGATAATTTTTTATTAAATTAAGACTCTGCGAATGTGCTCATGAACGTCAAAGTCATTTATCGATAAGAAACAATGAGAAAGTAGATTTGGTTTATCTGTATATTTTATAAAAGTTACATCATAGTTGCACTTGTTTTTGAAGGATCACACAGAAGCGTGCTATTTCCAGACAGCATCGTTTACTACTACGTACTACTATTATTATATTATTCCCACTGACTGTTCAAGACGTTGCATATATCTTATAAAAATAAATACATAAGTATCGCCTTTTCGTGATTAAAATAAAACACAATTCCTCAAAATGTTTTAAACATATTATATTATATAGTCCGAGGGCCAGGAAACCAACCATCTTTGCAAACTACATTAATTCAATTTGTTTTATTTTCTGATCCTATCATAAACATCAATTGGTAACATCCAATTGGTAAGAGGGAAATCTCGTGTTTTCCTTTAGTAGTCTTGTTAGATGATGTTTGCAGACCGTGGTTACTAATTATTTATGGCCAGATTTAACTACACAAGATATGAAAATTGGGCTACGTTCGAGATCGTTTCGTGCAAAATTTACTACAATTATGTTCGGTTCATTCCGCATTACGTTATAACTGTCAGTTATGCCATGACTTCGTAACATGCTCTTGAAAATTGATCACTTCATGCAACACGATGCAAGCGTATATTAACGGTTATGTGCTACCGTTGCACCGGAGCATTTTTTGTTTTTGTTAATTAAAACTATTCGTAAAATTTAAAATATATATTTGATTAAAAATATTAAGTTTAAAAAGTTAAGTTTAAATAAATCGTGCGAAATACTCCTTAAACTCTAGCGGTGTTATTTCAAAAAAGTTAAATACATATTGAATACTTGCTTTAAAAAGGTTTGTGTACTTTCGTAATGCTCGCCGAACGTTCGACATTTTGCTCTTTTATCTCGCTTTGGTTAGGTTAAATTTGCGAAAGTTTTTTTTTCGAAATGACTACACTATTGACCCAGCAAGGTCTTAACAGCTTCACCGGACTACATTTGCGAAAAAGGATAACGCGAACTTGCCTCTGCAGCGGTCGGCGAGCGCGGTGCATTTAATATGAGAGTACTCAAACCTTTTAAACTAAGTATTCGATACGTATTTAACTCTTTTGTAATGACACGGCAGTTTTTTTTCTTGAACCGTCTACGCCCGTGGTCGTCAAACTGCGGCCCGCGGGCCGCATGCGGCCCTCGGTTGTTTTTCGTGCGGCCCGCGACAAAGTAAATTATTTCAAGACAACTTTACCCAGATGCCCTAGACAGAAATCAAAAACCGACTTAAGGGGCTACCTATGGTCCCACTAGCGCCGCCAATTGAAAAATAAACATGTTTCAATAAATGAAGAGAAAATTCTAACGGTGCTAGTGGGACCGAGGTAGCTTCTTAACGCTACTCGCGCGTGATCGTGTCGTGACTTGTTCCCGCGCTCCCCGCTCCGTGCCCGTGACGAGCCGCGACGCGAGTCATTTCATTTGTTTTTACGCACAAGAATAAACGTTTCTTGCTTCATAGATTGCGCGTGCGGTATTTTATGTATTATGGCGGGAGTATCATCTAAATGTGCTACTAAAAGGAAGATAACTGATGAAAATAGAAGTTTTCAAGAAAAATGGGAGGAAGAATTTTGTTTTATAAGTGGATATAAGGAGGATACTGCTATTTGTTTAATATGCCGGGAAACTGTCGTCGGAATTAAGCGATACAATTTATTTCGCCACCACACAAGTAAGCATAGTTCATTTACCGAAGCCTACCCGTTAGAATCGATGCAAAGAAAGAATAAGTCATTTGAAATCGTCAATTCATCATCAACAAAATATAATGACGACAGCAGTCGGGCAAAATGAGGCTATTACAAAAGCATCGTACCAAGTATATAACATCCTAGCAAAACGTATGAAGCCTTTTACTGATACCGAATTGATGAAAGAGTGTATGATAACTGTTTCTCAAACGTTATTTGAAAATTTTTCAAATAATAAACAAATAATGACAGACGTAAAAAAGCTTACACTTTCTGAATCTACCTGTCGCCGCCGTGATGAAGATATTTCGAAAAATTTGTTTGAGGCAGTGATTAACAAATTGAAAAACTGCAAATACTTCAGTCTTGCTTGCGATTCTAGTACGGATATAACTTCTATGGCTCAGTGCTCATTATTTGTTCGGTACTGCATAGTGGACGGAATCATAGAAGAAGACTTCTTAGCTGTAATTACCATGAAGGATCGTACGAGAGGTTGTAATTTTATGGAAGTTCTAAAAGAATTTATGGAAAAACACGGAATACGGAATACGGAATAGATTGATATCAATATGTACTGATGGTTGTCCGTCAATGGTGGGTGCAAATAATGGTTTGATTGCTTTAATGAAGAAAGAATGGAATTTACCTAATTTGTTGCCCATTCATTGCTTGCTGCATCAAGAAACTTTGGCAAGCAAAATTTCTAATTACCTGTTAAAAGACGTGATGAATACGATTGTAAACATTATAAATTTTATTCGCGTGCGCGAACTTTATTATCGAAAATTCAAAGACCTACTTGAAGAATTACATGCTAATTATGGCGATGTCATTTTACATACAGCCGTCAGATGGTTAAGCAAAGGAAAAGTATTGGAACGATTCTTTCATTTAAAACACGAAATTATACTTTTTTTGCAACAAAGTGGCAAAGAATTCCCCCAACTACAACAAAATGACTGGTGGACACTTGCGGCTTTTTTAACCGACATGACTATGAAATTCAATAGTCTGAATTTAGAGATGCAAGGACCTAACAAAATAATTGGGCAAATGACAAATAAAGTGTTTGCATTTCAGGACAAACTGCAATTATACATAAATGAACTCGAAGCAGGAGATTTTTCAAATTTTCCAACTGTTTCTGCTCTGCAATGCGAAGTTTCTATTCCCGACAGTGTCCATAAAGATTTAATATCTTATTTGAAAGAATATTTGAGAGAAATGCAAAATAGATTTGACGATGTGCGAAAAATTAAGAACTGCTTTATACTCGTGGAAAACCCTTGGCATGTTGATAACGAAGATATGAAATTATTTTGCCGGTTTGGGTTTTCTAAAACACAGATAATGAATGAAATCATTGAATTAAAACACGACACACAGCTAAAAGCCAGTTTCATTGAGCACCGTGAAAAGCAGGAGTACATAGAATTTTGGAGAAATGCCCCTAGCAAGTACAAATCTTTACAAGACTGCGCACAATTTGTTTTAACCATATTCTCTTCAACATATCTTTGTGAAGCTTCATTTTCTGAAATGACCTTCTTAAAATATAAATACCGGAATCGCCTTTCCACCCATTTAGAAGACACAATGAGGATTGCATGTAGTCCAAAGGATGCCGATATACAAGAAATAACTAAAAAAGTTCAACACCACAATTCCTAATTATAAAACTTATCTTTTTTTCAATAAACGTTCTAATGAACATTATCTATGATTACTTGTTTCGATATCAACTCCCAAACGAACGACTTCGCGGGCACAGCTAGTTCAAAGTAAATAATCGATGAGCTAAAAACGAGTATACATATAATGTCGATATTGGAGCGTTCACATACTCTGCGGCCCGGCACTGGCACTCGCACTGTCATGTGTGGCCCTTGGGCAGTAAAGTGTGACGACCGCTGGTCTACACTATTGATCCAGCAAGGTC
This sequence comes from Antheraea mylitta, assembly GCA_014332785.1. Classification (NCBI taxonomy): domain Eukaryota; kingdom Metazoa; phylum Arthropoda; class Insecta; order Lepidoptera; family Saturniidae; genus Antheraea; species Antheraea mylitta. Next base: position 4,311,213 of record JACEII010000027.1, on the reverse strand, counting down.
TTAACAGCTTCACCGGACTACGGCAGAAGTTTCTTAACTCTTCTCATTAATAAGATTTTTAATTTGTATTTGAAAGTTATACACAAGGAATTGATGAAATGTCTGTAAGACTGTCACTATTCTGATAACAATTAATACTAGAAGATAAAGGTTTAAGTACAGTTACCAAACAGGTGTTTTCAATTTATATACCAGTCTATAAATGGGTGAACATAAAAACGATCAATTCAACCTTTTTGTCTTATGTTTGTCAACCGATTTCCATTTTTTTTTTTTGTTTAAAAGTTATCGACGGGGTTAGTATAAGCATTATAACATAATTTGGATAATAATTAGCATTTCACACCATCGAGTTCAAGTCTCCATTTGCTTATCCTTTTCGTCTACAATATATAAAAAAGTCAATAAGAAATAGATATATATTTATACTAATATTATAAAGAGGTAAAGTTTGTGAGTTTATGACGTTGTGAGTTTGAGTTCGTGACGTTGAACGGGGTAATCTCAGTAACTGCTGATCTGATTTTAAAAAATCGTTTATATACATATGTATATACTAGTTGTTAGCCGCCGCACGCGTTTTTTGAATGTATTAAACAAATTTAAAATTGTTATTAGATGTGTAAATAAAAATAATACACTTTCAAAAATATTTGTAAGTATGACACGCACATCATCTACAGTAACAGGTAACATGTATATCATATATGTGAATACTAATAGTGTATCGAATGGGATGGGATTTATCATAAGCCACATAGCTGGAACTTTAAACTACTAACTATGTATTACCCTCAGTGCTCACTTAGACTATATAAGAAAGTAATGAAAATATTAAGCTATACATTATCGAACAATGTGTTCAATCTTTTATTATATAGATATAATATCGGGTATCGTCTGCTGAACTCGCTAGCTTAAAATAAAACAGCTAATTAGTTAATTATTTGCCCGTAAAATTCCCGTTCAAATATTACTTGTAGTCCGTTGAAGCTGTTAAGACCTTGCTAGGTCAATAGCGTAGTCATTTCTAAGAAAACAAAACCGTTCATATAGGTCCAGCTGTTTCGGAGATTATCCGGAACAAATAAACAAACAGATATATCGACAGAACTAAAAAAAAAATGTTGATATTTGTAGCACCGCAGATATATGTTTTCATCAAAAAGTATTTATTTGAATATTATATACACACGCTTTATTCATATAATACGTAATATATCACACACTAAAAATTGAGAACAAAACTAACGTAGAATAAACTTTTTAAGGAGTTTTTGACGGGATTTCAGTCTGTTATGTAGGGGATTTTATATTTTATTCATAATTTTGTGTTATTTGACTCTATATTGTGTTAAATTGGCGGCGTTTTATGTAATATGGTTTGTTTATTATGCATAAGTGAAATAAATGAAAAATAATACAATGGAGCATGTATTCTGGGGTCTTGAAAATTAAGAAGATAAAAATTTACGAAATATTATATAGAAGATTTGGCGCTTATATATAGAGAATACATAATAACTACCTATATTGATAATTTCAGAATTGGCAGTATGGATTAATTCCTTCGCCTGTATTGTGATGGACGAATATTATTACTACTAACCTTTTAGAATAGCAGCACAAAATAGACTTTAAAAATGTTTGCGATAGCAACGTACTACTTATAATCAAAAATTGGAATTAAAAATAACCTAGAATAAACTTTTGAACAGGAACACAAAATAAACCCTAATAATATTTCCGACAGAATGTTATCATGTTACCATGGCAACGCATATAATACTGACACACAGCGGATGCTCTAAAAATAGCCCGATTTTGAGATATTCTTCATTAGTGCTCCGCTCCTATTGGTTTTAACGTGATGATATGTAGCCTATAGCCATCCTCGATAAATGAGCTATCTAACACTGAAAGAAACTTTCAAATTGGACCGGTAGTTCTTGAGATTAGCGCGTTCAACCAAACAAACAAACAAACTCTTCAGCTTTATAATATTAGTATAGATTACCTGTGGTCGAAACTCAACCATAATAAAGGGGAACAGAGATTTTCCTTCACCAGTTGATGTATGTGTATACTAGCCTCTGCCGAAGACGTCGTTCGCGTGGAATAGTTACCTTGGGCTAATGCTAACAAGCAGCGGAAGCTCTCAAGAGGAAAAAAACCCTATTTTGAAACATTCTTCGTTGATGCTCCGCTCCTATAAGTCTTATCGTGATGATATATAGCCTACAACCATACTCGATAAATAAGCTATATAACACCGTAGTATATTATCTTGAAATCACCTTTTTTTTACAGGTACTTCAGATTTATTGTAGATTTATGAACCAATTCGTTCGCTAATGCGTTAACCACTGACCAATCACGCGCAAAATCAGTATCTACTTATTTTTCGTGTGTCACGATGATAATAATAAACGAACAGATCTAGGTCATCGTTACATAAATATACGGCCATTGTACAAACAGCAAGATAAAAATAATGCAATTACGAATGTTAATCATCCAAGGTGAAATTTCATGTTTAAAAGATGCCACCGCGAACAATAGCCGATTGTGGAGGCCATAATACAATGGATTCGCTGGTGTTTTTGGAAATTCGAAGGTCATGCGTGTCGTTCCGATCCACGTTTAACCCCTCCTTATCTGCTAAGCTGCTGCTAATATACTTTATTAGTGTTAGACTTACCAAGCATAGTAATGTACAGATAAAATAAATAATTTTTAATTTAGACTCCTTTTCAAGGCTTTTCGACGTAAAACTTTTTATACACCCTTGACTTGTGGAGTAAGCTGTCGAATGCGTGACGAGAGCGTTGCCTACGAAAAGTGTGATAGGGCAAGGCGAATGGAAGTTGAGAGGAAAATATAAGTTAGTGAAGATAGAAAAGTTACGTATCGTATTATTAATAAGAACCCATAATAAATGTAAATGTTTGTCGAAAATTAATATATGTGTATATGTACGCATATAGCCACGCTGGAACTATTATTAGTTTCAGCATGAATGGGTCGGTTCGTCCGGGGTAGTACCACCCTCTCACAGAAAACCGACGTGAAGTAACAGTGCTTGCATTGTTACCTTTCGTTCGGTCAGTGAGAGCGCCGGTGGTCCAACTCCCCTCCCCCTTTCCTCTTCATTTTCCTCTTTCCTCCATTCCCCCCCAGACACAGGCTGGCAACGCAGTTGCCACTCCCCTGATGTTGCTAGTGTCTGTGGACGGCAGTGATCACTTAACATCAGGTGACCCGCCTGTTCGTTTGCCTCCTATGATATAAAAAAGATATATACATATATAAGGTGATTAAATAAAAAAAACGTTTTCATCACAATATTTAATAAATAAACACACATTTTGCTGCTGAAGCCACCATTAGTCAACAAATCCAGCCTGAGCTTTGAATATGCTTATTTCAAAGCGATTTAAATATTATCTAAACTTAAGAACTAAGTTTACCGAAAGCCTGTTACTAAAACATTACATATTAATAACTTAGGTAATTTCAACGAGTACTTAGATGACAATTAAGCAACTTCAAATCACTTTTAGTTCCTGAGGTGCGATCTCAAATAGTTTATACAAATGGAATGTATGAAAATACGAAATGTATTATATTATTAAGACTGTATAACTAGAATAATAGCATATGTATAGAATGTACGTGTACAAAAATAAATTAATAAAATTGTTCTAAATATTATTTACATAAAAAAATCACAGAAATCGCAAATCTTAAAGAATATGATTTCTAAATAAAATGATTAAAAAACTAGTTAAATATAATCAATATATAGAAAATTAAAAGCAAGTTTTTAAAATAGTAATCGCACCTGAAGTTAATCAAATTACGAAACCTAAAAGTTGCAATGTGTTAAAACCCAAAAGTTTCATAATTGGCAAACTTGGAAAATACTTTTATATGGATTTTAACAATTTTAATTACATTCGAAATCAAGTATCGTGTGATCACGACTAAAATAATCTAAAAAGGTTATTTTTTTATACAAACTAAAAATGGATACGGTAAATAAATCCGTGTTTAAAATACCACAAAATATTTAATTATAGTAAGACAATTAATTAGTACTAATAAATTTATGTTCACACTATTGACATATAAAAACCCAAGACGCAGTCTCGAATAAAAGTATCGCTCAAAACCGGCCGCAAAAACTCCCAACATAAATTTGTGGTTATAGTTACGCGATAAACTTCTGATTTTGCAAATTCTACCGTACCTGAGTGATTTAAAGTTGTTTTTACAAGGACGCAAGCGCCGTGAGACTGTTTGAAATGACTGCATAATCCAAAAGTGTGTGTCATTTTTGTGTGCCGGCTGTGAGACGTTTTGTGTGCATCTTTAATTTTTGTATATCAATGGTTCACACAAATATTAAATTTGCGACTTTCTTATAACAACTACAACACAGATCTGTCATCGAGAATATTTCAAAAAAATATGAACTCCAATAAATTTAAAATTGAGACAATATTCACAGAGAACATTATTTTATTTGAAAACTGTGTAAATATTATTAAATATACTGCAAGCAGCGGCAATATATTTAAACAAATACCTATACGCAATAGAATTTTTCCGTAGTGTGTTCTGGTAAGTAGTATTCTAGCAAAATGGCGGCTCGTTTAACAGAACTTTCCAGAATATTTCTGTGATTTCTCAGAAGTAATATTTCATATTTTATTTCTTATTCATTTCCTTTAACGCAATTTTACACAATATAATGTCAATCAGCACTTTTTTATGAATAAGAAATAAAAGTAATTTATAACCTAGAATCCCGCCAAAATCTCTCGTACTGTATACCTACCTATACAGTGTATTATTTTTTGTATAGTTCAGGAAAGATCACATTTACTGTGTCCACCCTATCCAAGCTATTGTCAGTAAATACTGATAAATATGTTCCCTGTTTTATATTTAGTTTATTTTAATAAATCATCGATATTTTAATTATAATTCATTACAATTATTTAACTAGATTATATAAATAGGAAAGTACAGCCGTTGCATTAACACAAAACATTTATACAAACAAACTTCCATTACTTGAATTATATATATTAAAGTTAAATCTGTTAGGAACTCCATACTGGCTTGTCACGAAATTTTTCACGAAGGATTATTTAGAATTACATAAAAGTTGGCATAAGTCAAGCAAAAAATAACTAATAAATGTGACATAATTATGTCATCTAATAATTTAAGTACATCAAAATTTAATCAAATTACAGTCGAGTACCAATCAAGCACTTTAAAAAACAGGGGGTGTCGGATTAGTGGAAGGTTATTGGATTGTATAGAGAAATATATTAAATTTTTGGAAGTTATATAGATACCGCTGCACAAGCACGGAAGTAAAGGAGGGGTGAGCATAGGGTGTCGGCTTATTGGACATATCGGATAACTGCAGTGACGGTTTAGTGAGATATTATATTGAACAAAAGTAAGTAAGCGATATATTCGATTGAAGGTTTCTGTAATTTCGTGTTAATTGCTAGACTCCTGCCTCTATACCTGATAGACGCCTACCTTTACGCTTCGAAACTAACTGTTCTAGCTCCTAACAAAATTCCACGTCCGTTATAAAACTTGGCAACGATTACCTATACATTATAGCTATTTTTATAAAAAAAATTAGTTATTCTGACTTTATGAAATTTAAAAAGCTCATTAAATAATGTATAAATTTGTATGTTTTATTTATTTTATTGTAACTTTTTTTATATTGATTAATAGGATTCGGAGTAACGCATGCTCAACATTTTAAAACACTAGTTCGGTGACGTGACTTTATACTGTAAAAATATTTTGTATCTGGATCAATAACTTACATAGGTATTATAACGCAATGAAATATTACTACAATCGGAAACATTAACATTTTAAATTAACTGTTTCACATGGAATGCCCCATGTATTATCGTCAGCATAATAGGTTACTTTGTAATGTAAAAATTAACTGCCCAATAAAAAATAAAAAACTTTATATAGAGTTTAATATGTAAGAAACAATTTAAGAATACCTTAATATACAAATACCAATTAATGACACGTAAGGAATAATAATTAAGTTTATTATCTTTGGTTATAACAACATACAATAGCCTACTAACATTGAGTATGAATATTTTGTACGTTGGATATTTTTTTATACAAGACTTATATTAATTTGTACGTATCACATATGTTCGACGCACACAAATATAAAAAGTCAATCAAAACTAACTTATGCATACCAAAAATTAAGTTCATAATTAATTATTAAGAAGCACAGAAATTTCAAGAGTTATAATGAAATTTCATAAAACACCTATCATATATATTCTAAAATTGAATATTATGTTTCTTCTGTTACTAACCTACATGCTAAACTAGCAAACGGCAGCCTTGATTGTGATAAATATATTATACAATGCTAACACTGAGCTACTCTATATAATGACTCGATATATTATTTATAAGCTCCACATCATTACGCTTTCGTATTATAATCTGCGAAACAGTAACTCCTTGTAAACAGGTAGCTCAAGAGTCAACGGAAGAGCTTGCATAAGCGTAAGCGCAACCCGCAAGTCATAGCCATTTTTGAAGCTATACTTCTTTTGACGCGTTAGGGAAAAATGATGAAATTAAATTTTACGATGCGCGCGCACACCATCACGAAAAACTGACAACCTGAAGTTATTTCAATACGCGCACACACCGTCACGAAAAACCGACAATCTGAAGTTATTACGATGCGCGCAAACACCGTCACGAAAAACCAACAACCTGAAGTTATTACGATGCGCGCGCACACCGTCACGAAAAACATACACCCTGAAGTTAGCTATAGTCAATATTTTGTTTCTTTGTATTAAAACTTTCAATGTATTAAATTACCTTTTCTCTATTGTTAGAGTCGTTTTTTCTACAAACGTAGAATAAGGCGAAAGATAAAAATTATTTGTGTCAAACAATTTTAAAAGAAGATAAAATAGATAGAAAAAAATTAGATAAATAGATTTAAACTTAAAAAAAAATTATCTTGTTACGCCAAAGAAGTTATAACTTTTAACTCGTGTACATAAGTACACGCACCCTTTTTTTGTAATTATCATAAATAATTAGTGGGAAAAGGTATTACTTTTGATCGCTCATAAAAGATTGTGAGCATTGAAACTAAATGAAATTAAATCGTTATATAACTAAGGCCTGCATCATTGTATAAAACTGCTGTCTTATTCAAAATCAGTAATAGTAAAGGGTTTAATCAATTATGTTACATTCCATTTTTAATGCTTTTGATTGTGAGCATTTTAACTTTCTTCGAGTTATATAAAAATTAACAGTGGATTTATAGACACTGATGGAAAATAATGTTTTTTTTTCACAATATACATATGTAAAATCTAGCTATCATTTAATTGTTATCATTATGCTCATAATATAACATTGATAATTAAATACAAATACTATAAAGAATTCCCGTTATAACGTGAACAGAAACACCAAACGTAACGTATGACATCACAGCTTCCAAAACATTGTTCCGACATTTATGTATATTTTGGCGTACATGTTTATACCAACGAAGAACAATATTGGGTAGCACGTTGTGACGTCAACTCAATGCCATGGCAGTCATAAAGGTTATACCGAGAATATATAAAAATAATAACGAAACCATACATTATGTGTATACGACAAAAAATTAATGAAATATATTTTTAGTTATAATAAACATACGGCTACAAAATATAAATATTTTCCTTAAGTGTCAACATCCTTATTCCGAAAATAAATACCCTTCGATTTACTTAGGGTTGCCAGCCATATTAAAAATATAATATTTCGATTATGCAATTCACATGGCATTTACATTTTTTTAAGCATAGAATATTCTATCAAATTTCAAAAGGATTCGTTTAATCGGCACAGATTACATTACGATCACTTCAAATATCGAGACGATATTCAGTATATTGTAATTATATGCCAACAAGATAATATAACAAAAATGTCTTGTTGACTTTTCTTCAATTAGCAAACAAATATAATTTTTTATTAAACACAGCTCATAATTCCGTATACTTATTTTAAGAATGGCAACATTAATTCTACTGTATGAATGTAAGGGAAATAGAAATAAGCTTATGAAAATATATGACAAAAATTATTGATAAGCGAATGAAAGAATCATTTAATCAGTGGAGGAATGTTACAGATTTATCAGTTAGTCTCTATCTACTGAGGAATTATACATCAGTCTCAGTTTTGCTACTTGTGCGTCGACTGCTGCCAACGGATGCTGGATTCACCCAATGTGGTCCGCTCAACAAGAACTTCTTCACATTATATTCCATCCTCGCTAAATCTTCACGAGTCAGTTCCTTGTCACTTTTTGTTTTCAACGTTGATAACAATTCTTTATTCATGTCATAGTCTGCATTTGGTTTATTTTTTGTATTATCTTTGCATATCTCTGTAGTGGCTGCACCAGATTCAACTGGAAATATTGTCTCTTTGACTACATTACAAGAGATTTTTGTCTTAGAATCACCGTGTTTCACTATTTTTTCATGAGTAGGGATACTGTTATTAAGTAACCATGCACTGTGACATTCTTTATTATAAGATTTAGAGTATTTGCTGACGGGGTGTGGCATGTTAAGAGCTAACTCGTTCAGAGTTTCAGTGAGTCTGCTAAGTTTACTATCTCTTCTATTTATTCTACTGTTAAAATTACCATCATCTTCTAGTGGGTCGTTAAAATTGTTTTGCTGTTCCAAATTTTTTTCCACCCACTCGGCTACTCTAAGTAATTGCTGTTTTTGTAACAAGGCAGCACTATCGTCACTCGACAAAGAACTTACGCTGTGGTCATTTGTGAAAACTTTTTTATGTTCGTTTACTTTCAAATGTGTTTGTGTTAGATTTGGATAAACGTTAACTACTGGTGGTATCAATATTGCTTTCGCACCATCCGTTTTATTCTCCAACTTTGGCCTATCTGCTATCGGCGGTAAATCTTTTGATATTTTTGTTTTTTCTATAGAACGTAACTGAGACATATCAATTTTCTTTAAAGGTTTATTGTATTGACCAGAAGAAATTCTGCTTTGTTCGTAACGATCAAAATTAAATATTTTAACATCATGATTATCAGTGGGAGTTACAACATTTTGCTTTTTAGAAGCATCATTGAGATCGCCATTATCGTTATTTTGAGTTGTATTAGCATTAAAATCATTGAGCAAATTATCAATTTCAATATTCTGATGGCTACTTGGTGATTTATTGTTGTTATTATGTTCAGAGCTATTTGAAAAATTGTGAGTTTTTAGCGGTTGTAAAGGAGAAGAAGAAACATTTAGTAAAACAGGGTTAATTGTAGAACCATTATCAACAGTCTCTGAGTCCTTATTATTGTTATCAATATGAACATCAATAAGAGTGCTTTCTACGACAATATTATCATTTTTAAGGTCTTCTTTCATACCAACCTCATTTTTGTCTAGGTTAATAAAATTGTCAATATCATCATTAAGATCTTTGAACAATGCATTTTCATTACACTTGCTTTGACGTGTGTATAATACTGGTGGAACATCTGGTTCTGCATTATCAAGTAAAATATTTTTAGATCCAGCTTGCATACGCAAATGACAGAATCTAGGTCCAGGCCCAACTTGAGTATTAGATTTATGAGTGCTGACAGTAGATTTAGCTATAGATGAAGTTCTACTCATTGCATCCATTGAACTCTGAGAATTCTTTCTTATGCTTACATTATCCACTAACTTTGTTTCATTAAGTGATTTTGTATCCTTTTTTATTTTGATTTGATTAATAACCAAATCATCATGTGGTGTACTGTTGATACTACTTTTATTACTAGAGATTGATGTTTTAGTCCGATCACACAATTTATGATGAACAGCTGGTTCCATATCCATTTCATTATTACGTCTCTGACACTTCGTGATTTCAATCTTTGACAAAGCGTCTTTTGATGTATTTGATTCATAGGTGCCATCTTCCCCATAGTTTGTGTTATCGATAGCAATGGAATTAGTTTTAAGTGAGAAATCATTTACAGATATTTGGCCTTCTTTTTCATGGTCTGTTTTCTGTGGCATTATATACATTGGAGATATCAAGCTATTTGTAGATGATTTGTCATTAATAAGTTTAATAACATGAGGAGAGTTACTTCTAGCGCTCAAATTTGAGTGTGCAGATTTTATTTCAGCATTACAGTTAAGACATAATGAATTTTTTTGATCACCACTAAGAATTGTTTGTGTTGACACAGAGTAACAGCTTTCATTGTAACAAAATGGCTTGCTCTGTGTTTTATTACAAGAACACGTATCACAGTGTTTCGTCACAGTATCTTGTATACTATCTTCAAGAATTTTAGTCATGAGAGAAGCAGAAATATTGAACTCATACTCACTAGCATCGAATGGGTCAATATCATTACCATTCTTAGATTGTGTAGAACTTGATGGTTTTGATGTTTTTGACATAACATATTGTGAAACTCTTGCTTGTGTATCCACTGACAACTATAATGAGAACATATTAATAAAACAAATGCTCAATAAAAATAACAAACTATACAAGCACTTGATAAAAAAAGTGAAAAGCTTTTTAATCTATAGTAGTGTTAGCTAACTTTTCTCTATATGAGATTTACTTTTTATATTAAAAATGTGTCAGTATTAACTTATTATCACAGGTTTAAGACGGAAAAGCCGGCGTGAGATACATAATATATATATTAACTTAGCTTTACACAAGATAAGGAACCTATGTGAAGAGTACCAAAATATTTAAGGGGTCAAAAAAATCATATTCACGACAATTAAAACACGAATAGTTCGCGAATATATTACAAGAGCTCATATTAGTTATAGATAAAATTGATTTTATGAAAATAGATAACTGCTTAAAGATTTTGTATATCAACTTTATCGTTTGAGTAAAAAAATATCAGAACAAACAGGAATATAAACCATAACTATAAGTGTAGAGAAATATTGAAATGCCTTCAAAGTTGGAGTAAGAGTGTACAATATCAATTTAGCAATACTTGGAAACAGGAGTGGCAATGTATACGTATATATATATATTTTCGAACTGACTACGCTATTGGCCTTGCAGGGCTTTACAGCTTCACCAAACTACAATCTGTATATATGATTTTAGAATAAATTATACTGCTGGTATAGTGCAATATAAAAAAAAACTCAACCTCCGAATTATGATGTTACACTATGTAATATAAAATTTTAGTAATATAAAATACACCATGGAATATTTTTTGTGATACCTATTTAAGCAAATAGTAAAATATACTAATATAACATGAAAATAACCAACATTTTATTAGGCACTGCAGGCAGGTATCAGAAATAAAGGGTTTTTTATAAAACTCAATGGTTAAGTTATATATTAGAAAATGTGCCAGTGGTATTTTTGTAATTGACTTAATTTACTGTTATTCTAAATGACTTGTTCTTTATATTGCCTAGTGTAACAAAGTATACCTATACTAAAAAGTAGCACAGAAAACACATGTTATATAATGTAGATAATGGTTTCGAATTATGAGCACAAGGAGACAAACAAAAATAGTTTTGAAAAACTCCATAAGAAAATCGCGGAATTATGTATGTGGCATACGAGACAAATACAGAACCTCCTTTTTTTGAACTTAACACTATTCTTCCTCTGGAAGTTTATTTAAAAAGCATAATATTAACAAATAAGTTGTATAAAGTAAATCATATGATTTACTTACATTGTCCAACTTTTGGGAGACAAAATTGTCAGGCTTGCATTGTAACAATTGGATTGCTAAGTTCATATCATTTTTATACCTCTCCTGTGAATAAAAATCCATTTATTTAATCAATTATTTTTCTATTTTACTATAATAAAACAAATATCAATTGAAATACAGACATTTTCTTTTTGCAGCATGCTGTAGTTATGTTTTGACTCTGCCAGCCTTACTGATAATGTAGCAATGTCTTTGGTTAGTTGACTTTTTTCACCCTTCATTTTATCAACCATTTGTAGTAATTTATCCTCTAACACTTGGTTTAATTTTTGCACCCTTTTATGTGAATCATATAACCTGGAAAGTGAAAATAAAACAATTGATAAATATGTGTGTATATAGTCCTAAATTATACAGAAATCCTGTTGTTTTTGTAAGTAATATGTGGAGTGCATTAAAAATTTCCAGTATGGAAAAGAAAAAATACTATGCTTGGTCAAGTATAATGATTTACAATATTCTTCCTTAGCTTCAATGCACCATTTCATAGGAATAAGCCGATGTTGAAAAAAGTATGCCATGGTAGTACCCTCAGCAACATTTTCTTACACTCTTTAACATACACTACATGGAATAAAAATTCATTGATAGCATAAAACAATTGTTAAGAAGTCGCATAGTGCCAGGTCGAAATTGTATATAATTGTATGTAGTATTTGTTATGATTATGAATCCATACTATTTACGATTATCTCTTTCGAAAATTCGTTTGTCGGTCTAGTCCTGTGAGAATTGTCTTTGTCATGGTGTAAGATGAGAGGGACTCTGGTTATTTTTACTGTGTTCGTCAATAAAATGCAGGGTAAACAGATTTGATTTGATTGTTTACCATTCTCTATTCAATGTTTGATGTTCCCAAAACTACAGCAGTTTATGTTCAGTGTACAGTGTTCAGCAACATGTTCAGTTTTGTGAAAAAAGTAACAATCATCCACTTAACGGCAGAGCCAACACTCGCTACTTCGTTTGGTTTTGACTCATCAGGAAAGACCCAAACAGTCGATTAATGCTTTGTTTTGGAATCGTATCTGTAAATCTATATCTTATCACTTAACACTATGTTCCAGAGCAAATTTGACATCCCTTTGATGAATGTGGTAAGCATGGCATTGAAATTGCTGTTATGGGGCTCATTTTTTTGAGTTTCAATGCGTGCATCCATCACCCACATTCACATTTTTATAGAATAAATTGTATTTAACTAAAACTTATACCTAAGGATACGTAAACCTTATGGTAGATCACATGTCCATCTGTTTCGAGTTCCGATTCTGACGCGGCCGGGAACGGTTGTGTCCGCTCTCGGAGCGATATTTTGTGATTATTGTGATACAGTGTATACAGAGTGAAGTGTTCGGCTTTTACCTTGAAGTGCCGCACACGTGCACAGCAGCTGCGTAACACCTGCGTTCTTTTTCTCGAAATTGAGTGAGACCCTTCCTTTGTATATATTTATTGCTTTGTTTATTATATTATGTTATACCGAGCGCTATTAAGTAAAGTGCTGACGCAGAGCACGTGGACGATGCGTGCGCATCGTCACATAGAAACAGCCAGGTGGGGGAAAGTGCTGACTCCAACCACGCGGCTCTAGGAACGTTGTTACGTGACCGCGCACCGGCACTCCGATATACACATCGATCGGGTCACTACATTTAATTTTAACATTATAATCTTTTAAGTCATTTTATGTAATTCTTTTAAATAATAAATTTCTTATTATAATTCGGTTTTTTTTGAGTTCTCCGGTTGCAGCTTACGTGATTATTATATTGGTACATTTATTTGTTTACTCATTAGTTTATCTATTTATTTACGTAGTCCTTTACCCTTTTAGTCGTCATTTCTTTATAACTTTATTTATCTCAATTATATATTTGTTTAGTTATACATTTATTTATTTGTTCTATATCTATGCAAATTATTTACCTTGCCTGTCTCGCTAACGTATTTCCTGTATTGCTTTCTTCTTCTGGTTCATTTTAAACAGCTCTCTTGATCTGCCACCCAGGATGGACCCGTAATTAACTCGTTCGTCGTGCCCCCCTGCCCTTAAGGCAGGGAGGTTGTTTCGCGGCCCCCCCCCTCTCCTCGATCCACCGCGATGGATCCGCTATAATTGTTAGACTTGTATCGCAAAAGTCTCCTCGCGAGCGGTATAAACCAGGAAATACTTAATTTAACATATCATAATGTTGAGTCGCAGGCCCCTGGCGGCCATTTCAATATTCCAACCGCGAACTCTTTCGCGACCTTATCGCCGCAGTCTCCTCTAGACGCGCGCGACAAAGGCCTACTAGAGGCCCCGATTCCTAGCTCCAGCTCGGAGACCGGCTCCGAGATGGAGCTAGACGTGATTGGCCTCCGCCGAGCCGACCGCGACCGCGACCGAGTCCGCGATTCCCGCGCCTTCTGCGCACACAGATAAGGACGGTTATACGACCGTCTCATACAATAGGCGTCGTCCGGCTAGCCCGACGGAATCGGGTTTCGTAGGCCTGGTGAGAGTCGCGAATATAGGTGGCGCTCGTGTGCCAGCCCCGGCTATACCGTGTAGCAAACCGCGGACGAAAGGACCTAGCTCCGTCTCGCTCACTCCTGCTCAACCTGCGAGTGCCGCAGGTAGGAAGCCGTGCCCCCCGCCTCCAGTCACGATACAAGATAAGTCCCAATGGACCGCCATTTCCAATAGATTAAAGACCCTTAAGGTCAATTATACGAATGCCCTGAGCACTCCGGCGGGCATTCGTGTTAAATGCCCCACGTCAGATATCATCGCGCGCTATTACGATTCTGATTTACTGAATCGAAACTCGCGTATTTCACGTACGCTCTCGAAGAGGAGCGCCTCCTCCGTGTCGTGCTTCGTCGTGTCCCGGCCGAAATCTCGATCGAGGATGTCACCCTCTCCTTTAAGGAGAAGAACTTCCCCGTGCGTGAGGTACATCGCATGTACCACCCACGTACCCGCGCTCCCTACAACATGGTGCTTGTTCTCCTCGACCGGTCGCAGGAGGGCAAGGCCATCTTTTTGCTCACATCTGTGTGCGACCTCAACGGCGTCACCGTTGAGCCCCCACGCAAGACCCATATTCCGTCGCAGTGTCATAACTGCCAGTGTTATGGGCACTCGGCAAAGAATTGCCATCTTCGTGCGTCAAGTGCCTGGGAGACCACACCACGAAGGAGTGCGCGCGCACTCCTGGCACTCCCGATCCTCCCAGCTGTGTGCTCTGCGGTAACACGGGTCACCCAGCGAATTATCGCGGCTGTCCCCGCCCGCCGCACACACAACGTCCTCGTCAGGCAAGGCAGGCGCCCAGGGCGCCTGTAGCCGCCGCCCGCACTCCGCCTCCACCTCTCATGTCCGTGGAGGCCTTCCTGGACCTGCCGGGCGCCTCCCGCGCCCCGGTACCGCCCGCGCCCACGACCTCACCGCGCTCGCCACCCTCTGTGCCGCGCGCGGCTCAATCCAAGCGGGCCCCTATGGCCCCCTGGGACCCCCGAACTCAGCCTCAGGCTTCTTCCAAGCCTCAGGCGCCGCCGCCACAGGCGACTTATGCTGCTTCATCATCCTCTATCTACGGTAAGTTTGACTGGATGAAGCAGTTACTCCGCGAGCATGATATGAAGGAGGTCCTCACTTTCCACGCCTTCGTTGAGGTCGAAGAGGAGCTAGGTCTTCTCACCGCTCTAGCGCGCTTCCCGGCTATCGGAACCACCATCCAGCGCCTCGCCCGGTCACCCTCTTTTAAATAAGTTTTAAAATTCACGGGTCTTAATAAAGTAAAACCACGCGGTCTATTTCTCTCGTTTTTCAATGCGAGATCCCTTCGGACACAGCGCGATCTCGTAGCTGACTTTTTGCGCAATAGACAGATTGACGTTTTCCTCATTCAGGAAACGATGTTAAAACCGAGTATGCGTAATCCGAGAATCACTAATTACTGTATAGTCAGGAACGACCGTGTCACCCGCGGGGGTGGCACCTTAATCTATTTTCGTTATACTGCATGCCGTTAGACCCGCCCGCACTAACCAATATGGAAGTGTCAGTGTGGAAATTAGGTATGACCGGTCACTCGAATATTATTTTAGTTTCCGCGTATTTGCCACCGAACAAAGAATTGCTAAGATCCGATTTGCAGGCGCTACTTAATTTAGGAGATTCAGTTATTATAGCGGGGGACCTCAATAGCGGGAAGGTTATCTGGAATAGTCCGTGTACCTCTCGTAACGGGAGGATACTCGACAAACTAGGTAGGGTTCTCGCTTTTGACGTCATAGCCCCTCTGGAACCCACGCACTATCAAGATCATTGCCGACCCACAGTATTAGATATAGCTCTCTTAAAAAATATCACGCTTCCTGTACGACTCATACAAGTAGTACACGAACTTGATTCAGATCATCGCCCGGTTGTTTTACAGTTAGGTCACAATTCAGACTTCACCCCGCCGTCGGTTAGGGTGGCTGATTACGCGAAACTCGTTCAATATTTTAAAGAAAATCCGTCGTCTAGTAGTTTAGACAGGATTCCGGACATGTTGGTGTCTAAAGCCGATGCGGATTCGGCCATCGATTCCCTGGTTGATTATCTCCAGACCGCCGTCAGAGTGACCTCGAAAGAGGTACAAGCGGCGAACGATCACCGTTTTATACTCCCTGACGACGTGAGCGCATTGATCACGGAAAAGAACGCCGTGACTCGAGCTTACGACGCTTACCCGTCTGTAGAAAATCGCGATCGTTTACGTTCGTTACGAAAAACAGTCAAGTCTCGTATTTCTGAGATCCGGGGTGACAGGTGGGACAGACTCCTGAAGGGTCTCCAGCCATCTCACCTGTCGTACTGGACTCTAGCGCGAACTCTCAAATCAGATATGGTCACTCCAATGCCTCCTCTCGACAGAGGCCCCGGGTTGCCTCCCGCGTTCGATAGCATAGATAAAGCAGAATGCCTTGCCGCAAGCTTAGAGAACCAGTGTTCGCCAAACACTGATAACACTGACCCTTTCCATAATGGATTAATCGAATTAGCTGCGGAGCATGTACTCGCGTCTCCTCCGGCGGATACCCTAACCGCGATCACTTTCGATGAAGTTGCAGGCGCAATTAAACGTTTCAAGCCTAGGAAGTCCCCAGGTCCCGATGGGATCAGGAACGAGGTTCTGAAACTCCTTCCTGATCGCATCATAACTCTATTGGTCTTCGTCTTCAATGCGGCCATGTCCCAGTGTCACTTTGCGGCCGTCTGGAAAAAGGCCATAGTGATAGGTATTCACAAGCCCGGCAAGAAAGCTACGCTTCCCGTTAGCTATCGCCCCATTAGTTTGTTAGATACCTTAGGAAAACTTTACGAGCGGCTCCTTCTGAACCGTCTCCATTTCTCGATTACAGATTTAAAATTAATACCACCTGAGCAGTTCGGATTTCGCGCCGAACAATCTTGCACGAATCAAGTACAGCGCCTCACGGAGTACATTTTCTCTAAATTTAACGTCAATCCGATACGTAAACCGAAACGCACAATTGCAGTCTTCTTCGATGTCCCCAAGTCTTTCGATAAGGTCTGGCACGGAGGGCTCATCCATTAATTATGTAAATCTCGCGTACCCGATACGTTAATTCATATTATCCACGATTATCTCACTGATAGGACATTCCGCTTCAGAGTGGATGATGAACTATCGCTGCCCCACCCGATACGCTCAGGTGTGCCACAGGGCTGCATACTCGCACCCACGCTCTTCAATCTGTTCATCAGTGACCTACCTTGGTCTCGGAGCGTCGAGGTAGGTTGTTACGCTGACGATACCGTTATTTACACTTCCGGCTGGCAGTCGGACTTTCTTAGGAAGCGCATCGAAAAAGCCGTTCATACTCTCGGTTAATGGTTTCGTCGATGGCGCATAGAAGTTAATCTCGATAAGAGTGCCGCAAAACTCTTCGATCCCACGAAACGCGCTAATAAATTTGAGCCCATCAGGCTATATGGAATCGATATCCCTTGAGTCGAAGAGGTCAAATATCTCGGTATTACATTAGATAGACATTTAAAGTTCAATTCACATATCGACAGAGTGCGAAACAAAGCCGCTATGGTCTTGGGTCGCCTCCATCCGTTGCTTTGTCATAAGAGTAAGATGTCCCTCAGACACAAGCTCACTTTGTATAAGACGTGTATCCATCCCGTGATGACATATAGCTACCCCGTTTTTGCGCATATGTTCAAAGATAACTTTGATAAGCTACAGGTTCTCCAAAATCGTGTTTTACGTAAAGTGACCGGTGCTCCGTGGTACATCCGGAGAGTCGATCTCCATAGAGACCTAGAGATCCCTTCTATCTGGGCGTACGTAAAATCACTTACGATTAGTTATTTTGAAAAAACCGCGAATCATCCCAGTCCGTTATTGGTATATGCTGGCGTGTACCCAGCTGCCTCTCTATAGGTAGGAGCCCGGCGGCAACCTTCCGCCGGGTGGACCGTTGGGGCGGCTATTCAAGGGGAATAGCATAGAACGATCCCTTGCCGCCCCAACATCACGGTCTGTCGGTACACCGTGGGGTTTTAGTCCGTGCGAGTCGGACATAACCCACTCTCTCACCCGGGAGGGTGGGTATCTATAAGGGATTTCCCCACGTAAAAAAAAGCAGATTGATGGGGAGCAACACTCTTAAAAATGTAGTAACTCATACTACAATTATTTTCACAAATGAAATCCGTAGTAACAGGCGTTTAATATATGAAATGGCTTCAAAATGTAAAAACATGGAAACAAAGGAACGAATTGAACAAAATGCATTTTAAACCAAAGATCATTTTTAAATACTCTTAATGTAAGTGGCCAGAAGAAAATATGTTTATTGTGCCTTTTATATCATTTGTATGTTATCTTAGTCAAGCTAATCAATATATTGGAATATCTAAAATAGCACTGTTTGACCAATCACAATGTTTCTTCATGACAATTTTATGCTATCATATACCTATTTTTTTATGCCATTTTATTTTCACACTTTATTAGAAGGCATTCAGCTATATTTTAATGTTATAGTCTCATTCCATAATTTAATGTGGACAAAATTGCAAAAAACAACTCGTCTGAATGAAATATTTATCGTATGAAATATTATTTGAATGGAGGGTTAAATAAAATCAATATTTTATTTTCTATATTGAGATAAAAAGTTCTAAAATAGATTCTTAGCAAAATTTTTTTTTTAATCTGACTAGCCTATTGGTCTAATAGGCCTACACAGTGGCACATGTTTCTATCAGAAAGGACAATAAAAATGTCTGTCAAGGCAACTCTTTTCTTATATATGTAGATATAATTACAGAGGTAGGCAAAAAACTGTATAGTTTTTGATCAGATTGTTTTTTTACATCTTAGACTATTGTTACATAAAATGCAAATAATCACAATATCATCATTTAATTAATATACAGTTATTAGGGTTTTAGGATTAGAATTATGGCTACAATAAGTTCTACACATTTAACAATGTCTTTTTTTCTTTTTTTTTCGATCTGACTACGCTATTGACCCACCAAGGTCTTAATAGCTTCACCGGATCAACAATGTGTATGTTTCCTGGACAAGGGGATGTAATGCTAGAGATATGGTACTTATACTATTTCCATTATACATAAAATATGTTGCTTTAATAAACTGAGTGAAGTTACAAGTATCAGGTAGTGCAGTATAAAGATTATAGCAAAAATTGTACCAATCTATTACCAACCTTTCATATTTTTCTCTCCAAGTATTGAGCTGCTCCTCTAGGTCATTAGCTCTGGCAGTACACTTGAGATACTCCCCCTCTATGGCTATTATATGAGAGTCTCTCTCAGCAAGGTGTTGCCGCAGATGCTCCAATTCTGCATGCAGCTGTAGCCCATCCGCACCCTCATTGCACTCCTTACATTTATCGTGCATTATCAGTTAAAATTTAAACTAAAGTGGTAACAAAATTATCTTGCAGGATTCATAAAAATTGTGTTATTCAGAACATTAAAAAAAGAAAACTGCAAAAAAATTAAGAAAAGCTTTGTGCATTATTGTGACATTAGCTAATGATTCTATATTAATAATAGTTTATCTAATCCTTGTAGGGCATTAAGATATAAATAGTGGACAAATAATACCATTCACAGCCACTTTATTAGAATTTTAAGACAGATTTTGAAAAAAATAATCAACTGCAGAATACAAACAAATCTATAGCCATCTATGCAAAATTACTTTCACACGACACTCCATATAATATCTACTTTCTATTAGTACTGTCAACATAGATATTTCTAGATTGAAAAGAAATAATATTACAAAACATGGCTAAATTTTACCTTACAAGGGGAACTTTTAGTACTCTCATCCATCGCTCAACAAGCTTTATTCTACTTCACATTTCACATCATGGCATATCCAACCGGTTGATTAAACAAATTGTGTCGCACACAAAGTGATTTTAATTAGCTATTATTACAAAAAGCCACTGTTAACAAAATAAAATAAAAAATCAATCTCGCTCGACACACAACGTAAAATATTTACTTATTTTTCTCATTTTATAATGCCAATCACTTCTACGTCGTTTGATAAATAACTATTATGGAATATAATGTGAGATCAGTATTTTCTAAAGAAGTAATTACTATTTATCGTCAATTTTGATTTACACTTTTACTTTGCCTGATTATGTGGCTCCTTGATTGAACTGACGTTAACAAAAGAATGAGCTTATCTTTAACTGGCGCCGCTGAAGTATTTGCCAGCGTCGAAGTTATTTTTATTTTATTTAGTTTAAATGAATAAAATAAGGTAAAGTATAAGTAAGTATCACCACTAACATAATAATTTATAATGAATTGAACACTATTACGCTAATTTATTGCAGTCCTAAAATATTATTGTTAACTTACATTTTAACACGCAGCGTTCTAATTCATTTCATAAGTAACCCGTCTTATTTAAGATTATTATATATGTGATATATACCATTAAAATATGTCGATATGTAACTATAAACTATGCAGTAAATTAATATCGGATAGAGTCTATGTCCCACTGTATAAAAAATCTTGTTTTTGCTTGCTGTTTCGCTCATGTCAATATATATTCGATCTCTCCCTTGGATACAGTCCTTTTTTTGTGGATCAAAGATAATTCCGAGAGGATCATTTTTATACACCTAATTTATGCAAAATTTTTTATTGATCCGTTTAGTAGTTAAGGTGTGTTACGCAAACAAACTCTCAGTCGTTTTTACTATATTAGTTAAGATTAAGATGATGACTTGGTAAAATAACTATAGCTGATGTTAAATAGGTTCTAAATTGAAGCAGCTATGACCGTTCAACTAAACGGATTTATAAATCTTCATGATATAGATTTTTTAAAAGAAATATCACAGTGTAATAATATTAAAGGTATTGTAACATCTGTAATTGTAGGTGCGTAATTATTCCAAGAATCCTTACATATGCAATATTATTATTATTTTTGCAATTTGTAGCCGGAATTTTATCAGTCAACATAAGTTCGCTTTCTCCTAAATTTGCAAATTTAATTTTGCATCATGTGATATGGAAATAAACTGATATAAATAAATTATTCATGCAGGTTCGTCGAAAAAGTATTTACGTTTCAACGGTAATATTGAACTTACAACGTATTATAATTATAATCTTGCGACTGCGCGCGTCTGGAGCTGACGAGGGATCTATTTCGGGACGCCACTGCTACACAGCGAGTATATACGTCTGATCTAACCAGTCGACACCCCTTTGTCTTTATTGAAAACGTATGGCTCGTCATTTATTTTGAACTGTGCATCCTTGTTTTAATTTTGCACAGAGAAAAGTGCGTTTTGTTTATAAAAGTATTCCAAAATGGGAAATATACTCAGTACTGGTGCAACGGTAGAAGGTGAAGCTAACATTACAAGTGAAAGTAGAATAATCAACGACGCTAGTGTTACTGCTGACATGGCGAACGAACAAGAAGAGAAGCTTCAAGAACAACTTGAAGATGAAGCTCATGAAAAAGCTAAAAAAGAAGAAATGATAGAATTTCGGAAACAACTGAGCATTAAAAGGGAGCAACGCAGGGAGATTTTAGCTCGACATCGGACAGAGAAAGATGAATTAGAAAAATCCCTTCAAGAAGAAAGAGCTACTAAAATTGAATTATACGAAAACAATAGAAAACTACGGGAATTACTAACAAGGAACAACATAGAGATTCCAGAAAATATTCAGAGTTCTAACGAAAACCGCGAAATAACCGAGGCTGTTGCACATATGAGTAACGAATTTGAAAAACTTAAAGCGCTTAATAATAAACTTAGACGAGATCTAGTAGACTCGAACAGTGCTCTTCAGAATGCTAACTCCGCTATCGCTGAGTTGCATTCACAAAATAGGGATTCCATAAAACAAATTAATGCTTTAAAAGAAGTGGTCACGGTCAGTAAAACCATGATAAATCTTCGTGAAGACCAGCTTAATGCAGTAAGTTGTTTCATAATTCTAAATTTTATAATCTGAGTGCCCTCTTATACTACGAACCTTCCTTCGTATTCTCCTACCGAATGAATGCAGCGGCAACCGCTTGATGTTAACTGTTACGAAACAAAAAAACTAATAAGACGCCTTCGCCTACGCCTTCTCTATTCAGTCAATTTGAGTATTATTTAACATTCTGATATTAAATTTTACAAAAAAGTTTTCTTACGATATGTATTATAATATTGTCATTGTTTTAAACTACATATCGGAAAAGAGATTACTTTTTATGCCTATATTCTCATAAACTTTCACGAATCGACTGTTTTTACAGCTTTTTTTGCCAAAAGTTCGTTGGTCATTTCATCACGACAATAATATGTTCTGAAAATTTTGAAAGAAAATAGTTTGGTATTTATATTGTATATATATTGATAAAGAAGTAATGGCCACTTTGTCACTTTTTATTTGCATTTTGGGCATCGGAATAAACAGAACAACTTTTATGATTTTTATATTTGATAAAATAGTTTTAGAAATATTTTCGGGTAGTAAAAGAGTGACAGTGCGTAATATATACTATATTTTATGATATAAAAGCTGTTAAGCTATAGCAAATAATTAGGTTATAGAGCTAATAGCACTATAAATTCCAATTGTGCCTTTTTTTAATACATTTTCATCATTTGAAAGATTTTTTGGTAAAAATTATGAAAGATTGCTTTGTTATTCTGTTTCTGAAAATGTAAAACAGAAAAAAAACAGTAATTGGCTATTACTTCTTTATTCATACGGTGTAGCAGTAATTTAAATATAGAAGTGTGTCTAGAAAAACAAAGTATATTACGCAGTAAAATTATGCGTATTACAGTTATTTCTTCTTTATAAATGTGCAGAAAATGTACAAAAAACAGTCATATTTTACAAAATTTAATAAAAATGCAGATATAATAGTGCCACCGAATAAAATTCGTATTGCGTCGTATTCGCTGTCAATTTCTTCTCTAGTTGATATTTATTAATTTTCTACCATCCTTGTTTTTAGTCTTCTGTTACTTAGGAGTAAACAGATTACTTACGCTTATGTTTGGAACTACTTGCAAAATTTATGTAGTGCATTTTTTACAATGTAATTAGTTAAAATAAAAACAAAAAGTAGGTGATAGAGCCGCGTTGAAGCTATAACTGGTTTCTTCTCTCCCTTCTCCCCATTCCCTCATCACTCTAAACACAGGCTGGCAACGCACTTGCAACTCCTCTGGTGTTGTTGGTGTCTATGGACGGCGGTGATCACTTAACGTTAGATGAGCCGTCTGTCCGTTTGGCACCTACATGATATAAAATTAATTAATAATAATAATAAAAAGTAATTAGAGTCACATTTAACAACAAACAATTGAGGTTTTTAAAAAATAAGTGAACCGGCACGATTTCCCTTTTGTAATTGAGAACCATAATCTATTCTACTTCCTGGAAAAAAAACAAATATTATAATTTGATTTATGTATGATTTATACAATGATTTATTATCATTTAGATAGTTGGCCATGATTTGGAACTGTTTTTAATTTAACTGCTTTAAATACTTCATGTAGTTATTTCTATAAGTGTTTTGAGAAATCAACAGTAAGATTGAATTGGTAGTTCTATTTTTCATTGTGTATTTTGGCGTGTTTTGTTATTACTTCGTGGTATTTATCCATTGACACGTCGATGAGCCAACGACCTGCAGGAACTTACACCTTACCCGGTCAGGGACCGCGATCATAGCGCGCTCCAAATGCATCACTGTAGTTGTTTTGATCATTTGCCAATAGTATTAGTGATGAAGTTTATTACCAAAGTCTTTGTTACAAGGGAAAAGTTAACCATGAGCATGGTACTATTAAAAATGCTAAGGAAATATATTATTGAATCTCATTAAAAACCCATTAGAGATTTTTTTCGAACTACGCTATTGGTCTGGCGCGGCGGGCCGCCACCGGACTAATATCTCAGTTAGTCAATTCTACTGGGTACTGATTTATTTATTGATGTATTTGATTTCGCTTTCCTTTTAAAAGTAACTTTTATCAGGAATTAACTTATAAAAATGTATTCATGTGTATTTTACAATATTTAAAATATAGATTATTGTTTTTTTTTAACCTAGCAAGGTCTTTATAGCTTCACCGGACTACTAAGGCGAGCGCTTAAGGCACTCGGTTGATTTTATAGTACATGGTAATGCCCATTGAATAGGATATAACATAAATTAATCAAATTACTCAGGATAAGAGATAATATTTTTAAAATATTTAATTTTATCTTACAGTTAAAAAATAAATTAAATGAAATAGAAGTTACACTAGCCGATAGAGAGACGAACCTATTGTCTGCTGATTTGCGAAAAGAATACGAAAAGCAGTTACAAAACATAAGAACATTGCGCGGACTCTATGAAGAGAGAGCACGGTTAGCTGAAGTAACCAGACAAGGTTTGGTTCGAGAGTTAGAGGAACAAAAACGCCTGTATCAAGCAGAAGTAAATAAGTAAGTGGTAACGATATGGACATATGTTTTCATCATGTAATAAAAATATATATTATTAATCAATCAATTTCAGATCTACAAATTTGTCATCTCAAATAGAAGAGTTGGAATCTAAAGTAGATAACTTACAAGAATCAATTGAAAACAAGAATATTGAAATATCTGCATGTCAAGATGAAACAAATGTATTAAAGGCTGAAATGAAAGTCGTAAACAAGGTAAGAACAGGCAATATATAATATAAAACTAATATGCTCTTCGATTTAATTAATTAACATAACTTACAGATAATTTTTGTTTTAGCTTTTTTCTCAAGTATTACTGGGCTATAAAACTAAGCAAGATCTAGATAAACTAGTGCATAGACTTGAAGAAAATCACGGTATTCTTACACATATGGCCGAAAAGGAAAATGGATCAGAAACTTCATCTGCGTTACCCAAACTTTTATTGGAATTAGTTAGTCAAGTTGAGGAAAACGAGGAGGAAGTACACAAAAATCAATGTGATGAGCCAACAGAATTAGAGTTATCAGGTAAACAATGCCAATGACGTCAATAAATTTCGAATTCATCATTTTGCGTAACCTTTTCATTATAGTATACTAATTATGCAAGCTTTGTACAATGCTATAAAATAGCTAATTATACAATATAACAATAGTATAACTTGTTATTAATACCATATGTAATAAAATTATGCGATCGTAAAAATAAAACAATAAGTTATTTACGATCATCTTTTTATGTTTCACTTATTTATATTTTAGGACAATGTCATTAAGTGATTTTAAAATTACAGAGAATGGAATAAGCACAACTCCACAAGAGATTGTAGAAAAACTCCCTAAGGTTTGGAAAGTTCTCATAGAACTTCTAAGTCATCAAAATGCCCCAGAAGTGGAATCTTCGGAAAAAGTTACTACTTGTTATAAATCTGTTGAAACTAAGTCTGGACCTGTGTTAGTGCCAAGTGTTAGTCAGACTTATATCAGATTAAAGGTAATTCTTTGGATCACAGCTGTTGCAACTATCATTGTGTGAATCACGGTTAATAGTTATAACGTATCTCAGATAAAAAATATTTATAAACGTTGTTTTGTAGAACACAAAAATTTCATCGTCACTACTAAAGTTGGTACAAAGCCAATTTCTTTTTCTATGTAATGCAAAAAATATTCGCAATATATTCGCAAAATATAGCGCAAATCGATGCTACTCATTTAACAAAAGTAATTACGTGTATTATTTTACAATTTCAGGATCTTATTATAGAAAAGCTGGGATTAATAAAAGAAGTCAATCGTATGAAGCAACTTAATTCACATTTAGAAAGCCGATTGGAAGGACAAGAAAGAAGATTATGTCTTGTAACTACAGAATTGAGTAAAACTTGGCATGTCGTAAGTAGATTACGCAGACACCACCATCAATTACATACTCATGAGAAGATACTTAAGTATGAACTCCAACAAAAAAGGAAGTTATTAAATGAACTGAAAGAAGAGTTGGAGTATTGTCGCGAAAAGCTGGAACAAGCGAGAGAAAAAAATATTAAATCTGAAAAAGACTGGAAAGATCTGAGAGCAGAGTTTTCAAGTCGAAAAACAAAATCAAGCTGCACATCATTAAATAATTCTGCAGAAAGTGGATATAGCGATGAAAGACCTTCTGATGAGTCATCAGAATCAAACGATGAGAGAGAATATGTTACTAAATCTTTATTAAGATGTAAGAAAAAGTACAAAAAATCCGTCGATGTTATGGACTCCAGTGCAGATTTTAATTTACTAGCAGAAAGAGAAGATCCTGCTAGCGATATGCTTGATGTTGCTGATCTACCTTTAGATACACAAGATGGCGATAATAATAAAGAAGATTCGTCTGACTGCCGTAAATACGGAGTTTCTATAAACACAAGTAAAACAAACGATGAAACAGAGGATGAACTCTGCGATATATCTCATGATAATTCAACTCCTGAAAAATCATTTTGCGAACAAAACTGCGCCCCAATTACAAATACTGATTCGATCAGGGGATCAGAAAATAATATCTCGAACGATATACCAGTAAATGAGGAAAATAATCAATCAGCATATGAAACTAAAATGGAAAACTGTATTTCATTAAATAATGAACATAAAATGAAGAGCACTGAAGAATTGCATAATCACACACATAATAAAGTTTCTTCCTCTCAGATACTTATCAACAACGATAATGAAGAAGAAAAGCATGCTATTAGTTCTTCGAATAATACACAAAAGTCCGAAGTTCAAAGTAATATTATTTTAGAGAATACTGTAACAGATTTTAAAAAAATATTAGAGGATGTTAAGCAACAGAATGAAAGACTAACTAAGAAGGATGAAAGACTGCAACAATTAGAAGAAAATTGTTCAGATCTAGTAAAAACTGTATCTAATACACTTAGCACTGGTGAAGAAATCAGTGAGAAATTAGATCTTCTTCATATTAAGCATCAAAACTGTAAAATTGCTGATGAATCTGTTAATGTACAAGATAACGATAATAATAAAGACATTGAAGGTACTGAATTGTTAAATGAATTAACTGAACCATCAACTTCTACTGAAACTGATCACGAAGCGAGGTTTGCTGCTCGTGACCTCCGATTGAAAAGATTAGAAGAACAAACAAAATCACTTGTAAACAAAGTTAATAAAACAACATCTAAAGGTGTTAAAATACATTACAAACTAGAAGAACTCCACAGCATATACGGTTCTGAAAGTTCCCGAGCTGGGACTCCTTTTGAAGACAACGAAGACAAAAGTATTGAGAGTGAACCAAACCAAGACTCGGAATAAAATATAAAAACATAATTAGAATGTGGTATTTATTTATATAATAATGGATTAAATTAAAAACTAAAATATAGAATTATATTTTATTTTACATTTTATTTTTACACACAACATACATATTTATTCAGGTACAGAATAATCGTTTGTGATAAATCCAAATTGAGTCCAAACACAGATCTTTGTCAATAACTATTTATTTTATAATTATTAATATATTCCCGACTCCTGTTACAGCCACCCGTGAAACTTTGTATTACAAAACCAGCTACTGGTTACTACTCATTCACAGTTTTCATTAAATGATTTATTTTCAACGCCTTCCTTTCCAGCCTTCACGTCTACGTACTTAACACTATCGTCTAACACAGCTACAACGATGTGTGGTGGTTTTTCTAAATCCTTTTTAGGCGGTACTCGATACAGGCGCCACGCCCATATAGATAATAGTAACATTTCCACCATCATTACACTGTTTTGAATCACTGAAAAAATACAATAATGTATATTACCAGTCAATACTGAAGGTGTAAGGATAAAATTATAGGTAGTAAAACTACACTCAAGCTGTTACTAATTTCAGCATGAATGTGTCGGCTCGCCCGGGGTAGTACCACCCTCTCAAAAAAAACCGATGTCAAGTAATAGTGCTTGCATAATTGCATTTCCTTCGGTCAGTGAGAAGGCCGAAAGCCCATCTCCCTTCCACCTAACCTATTTCGCTGCCCCTCTCCCTATACCATACACAGGCTGGCAACGCATTTGCGATTCCCCTTGTGTTGTTAATGTCTAAGAGCGGTAGTCACTTAACATCAGGTGATCCACCAGTTCGATTGCCCTTTTTGATGTAAAAAAAAAAAACAATTATTTTACAAGAACACCCAGTATAGTGCAAATAAATATATTAAATCGGCGGCTCTCAACAACCGTGTTGCTACCCATTGGTGTGTCGCAAGCGAACTGTCAAATTTGTCGCTAGAATTACAAACGCTTACTTATGTCCACTTTGTACTATCAAAAATTTAGCATGTAAGGGTGCCGCAAAGTAGTTTTTGGCGGGATTTCAGTCTGTCATGTAGTGGATTTTATATTTTATTCATAATCTTGTGTTACTTGACTCTATATTGTATAAAGTTGGTGGTGTTTTATTTAATATGGTTAGTTTATTATGCATAAGTGAAGTGAATGGAAAATAATACCACGGAGCATGCAATTCTGAGATGCCACAAAAACTCCATGGAAGGTTCTAACAAGGGAGCCACCATCTTGTTAGAATGTTGATTCACACGACGCTTGATATTGAAATGATCGTACTACGCTTGTAATATTATTGACTACGTGACAATGGCAG
Organism: Antheraea mylitta; assembly: GCA_014332785.1. Lineage (NCBI taxonomy): Eukaryota > Metazoa > Arthropoda > Insecta > Lepidoptera > Saturniidae > Antheraea > Antheraea mylitta. Next base: position 4,282,118 of record JACEII010000027.1, on the reverse strand, counting down.
TAATAATCTGAACGGTTGATTGCCAAAAATAAAGTTAAAAAAAAAAAAAAAAAAAAGGGTGCCGCAAATTTATCAAAACTAAATTGATGCGTGACTGAGTGAAAAAGGTTGAGAACCATCGTATTAACATAGGATTATTTATAAATAGGTATAATGTATCAACATAATTATAAATCAGATTTATGGATTTCGTGTGTTTCGTATATCGAAAATATTTACTAAGACATTAAAATGAACGGATCGAAATATAATTTAAACAAATTAGGGATGGGCCATATTTACAATTATTGACTGATTATATTTATACACGTTTTACAAGAATGTTAATACAGATGGAGTTTACACACAGATATAAGATATCACAAAAGGCTTAGGATTTACGTTTTAGTCTACAAGCTGAGTGAGCTGTACAAGTGAGCGCCAGAGAGCTGGAATCGTTTCCAGTTTCCCGAAAACCTTAAAATAAATAAAAAAAAAATAGTTGTGAGAAAATTTTATCTCTTAAATATGTAACAATAGTTTATAAAGGCCATATATGAACTGTAACTTACTGTTGACAAATGTGGATGGATTTAAAGACACGATACACGGTATATTAATAATATCAGGTAACGCTTTTGCTAAACCACATTGAACCTTAACGATGATCAGAACCAACTGCAGTGACAGAAATCTTGGTTTAACTTTGTGACCAATTGATTCAGCTGCGCGAACGCACATAATTATTCCCCATACTCCTGTTAATATCGATGCTGCAACAAACGGTTGCAGGTACACAAAATTCCGATGATATAACATCTAAAACATATTAATTACATTAAAACAAATGGTTATCATTATTTTCCTGAGATAAAGTATTCAATGACATGAATGTACAGGACATATATTTTGATTACTTTGATTTTTGTGGAAGCACCAGAAGACTTCCAATTAATATCGCTATAAATGTTGTAAATACACTGAATACAAACTAAACAATTACATTACAAGACCGAGGCGACATGCAAAACGCTGCAAAAATATGTAGGGTTCGGCGGTACAATAGATTAATAATCTGTAGTAAATATGTTCTGAAAAAGGATAGAAAGGAACACAATATTACAGACTCTGACACTCTCATGATAGTGATATTGTAATCCCTCGGCTTTCGAGGTAAGCACGAGACAAGCTTTTAAGTATAATTTTATTATATCACCAATAAATGCACAAGGGGTTTAAGGGGTGTTGATTGGGGTGTAAGGGGTGTCGAGTAACATCTTAAGACTTGAGACACCCAAGCCAACAACACCTGCACGTGGTGCACCCTGCTCATCAACGAACGAGGCAATGGCGAAAGCGGAGTAGTAGGGTTTTACAGCCCGACTGGGTCACAACCACCATATATATGGCGAAAAAGCCCGTCACAGTGACTCGCTTCAACGCGTCGCGTTTCAGGTTCAGCCTGTGCATATCCAGTACCGGGTGACTTTCGTCATTATGGCCGGCATGACAGCGGTGACCGACGATGGATGGTCTGTCTCTCGGTGGTCGCCACTGTTTTTGGATTGTACTATGCTTACCATCAGGCATAGTGCAGTCACTTTGTCGTGCTTCAATTAAAAAAAAAAACATTTAATTACCATTAACGACGACCAAAACGAGATACACTAGCGAAATGATAAAAACCCTGTCATTACCAAATAACTTTAGTAAAATACCAGAGAAAGAATATATTTACATTAACAAAAAATGCAACGCTTAGCAGAAATCAGTACAATTCATTCAGTGATGCGAGTTCAGTTGGGGAAAAAAATACACCAATTAAAAAAATACCTAACATTACGCAACTATTTCTTACTGTTTCTTACACTCACCATGTCCTCAGCCCATAATGCGAGTATAATAACATAGAGAACTGTTTGAATTATAGGCATCTGTAAGACCACACAACGCAACCACAGCAGATGTTTTCTGAAAGAACATAACATTTCTAGCATGTTTCGACGTTTATAAAATACTAAATTCTACCCATGACTTCGTCCTCGTGGAATGGTTACTTTGGGCTGACGCTACCTTTAACTCGCTACTTCGTTTACTATTTTTAAATAATACGTACGTGAACCTCGACTTTGCAACATTCCTCATTGATGTTCCGCTCTTATTGGTCTTAGCGTAATGATTTATAGCTTATAGATTTCCTTGATAAATGAGCTATATAACTCTAAAGGAATTTCAAATCAAACCAGTAGTTCCTGAGATTGGCACATTCAGGCAAACAAGCTCTTTACGATAAAAGTATAGATTTTTATGTTAATGCTAAATAACACCCTAAAGCTGTAAATGTACGGTATGTTCTAATAGTTGTATTTGGGTACTTGTCTCTTCTTCTTGTGCTTCTCCTACCTCTTTTTTATTGATGAAGTGTTACTTCTATCATTAAATATTTGAGTGAACATTACTTTGCACTTTCACCTGAAATTGATTGGTTGCTTCCATCTCTCACAGCAACAAGTGATTCTTACCAGTTTCAAATTTAAGTTCTTGGTAAACAGCGTGCAAATTAGATTAAAGCTTTATTGTTGTGGTCAGACGTAGTAGCAGCCAAACAATTCCAAGAAGAAATGCAAAGTAACGTCTACTCTAATATTTCCTTATTTCACCAATAAATTGTTTGGTAATAAAATTGTTTGGTAATAAAATTTGCTATTAAAGATTATTACTTCACTGATCAAGCAGATACATGTTTCGTGTTCTGGAGTTAGCAACTTCGGGTAACTTTAATGTTCTAACAAAATACTAGCATCCTAAATGTTCCGGAAAGTTTCTGTGACATCTCTCAGCATTCACATTTAATATTAATATTTCTGTTCCACTTATGCCCAATATCCAATATTACGGAAAATATTTATATAAAGATTAGTAATAATTCCATAAAAATTACATAAAGATTATGTTCACGCTCCATTTCGAGGCGGAGTCACCAGGAACTTGACATCGACAAAAACGAACCAATCAAAACAAAGCGCGAAGATCGTTACTAATTAGATTAAGAATCTAATGTAGAACGTGAATTAAAACGCATATCACGAGACGACGCACGTATTTTCATTTAATTAAGCTGATATATACAACCTGAAAGGCACAAACAGAGTTTATGGACCAGTAATCAAAATTTATGAATAAAAAATATAAACTACTACATGGTACTAAAATTTCACTGAAAACTTCAAAGTTAGTTTCATTTCTAAACATACCGTCGCGTCGTCGGTTACAGTGTAACCGTTACACGGATACTTCCAGCTAAATAAATTATCATCAAATGACAAAAAGAGGATGGTACTCTACTGATATTCGGATTGTGTGGACTTTTGAAAAAACATGTGCGATCAGGGTACCCCCAAGAGAAAAAGTCATATGGATGACGCATAACACATTTTTTTCATATCAGAGGAGTCAAACGAACAGGTGGGTCACCTGATGTTAAATGATCACTAACGTCCATAGACACTTGGACACGAGAGGGAGAGAAGAGGAGAGGGTGAAGGTGAGGAGAGATGGGCCTCCGGCACTCTCACTGACCGAACGAAATGCAACAATGCACGCACTGTTACTTTACGTCGGTGTTTCTGTGAGAAGATGGTACTACACCGGACGAGCCAACCCATTCATGCTGAAACCAGTAATAGCTTCAGCGTGGCTCTACCACCTTCATGTTTCTTAGGTAACAATTTCTACCAGTCAACTTCAATCGTAAGTTACGTCAAGGAAGTTAATTCCAGAGTATGACAAAATACAAATAGTTATATGTCTCTGTAGACATACATTACTTAGAGAAATTACTCATCACATGCGTGACATTTTTTGCAATGATATCTAGATAATTAACTAAGGTGGAGCTAAACTAGAGAGCAATTTTCAATGTAATGGATGGATATTAGGAACATTAAACAATTAAAATAATTACGAAAAATTGAATTCTTATCGCGTCAAATTAATTGGTACACTGTAAAGAAATGTGGATTACTTTAGTTACGTATATTGGTATATAATTAAAACATTATTATACCTGTAGGATGCATGTCGTGTTACATTTATATATCATAACTGTAGAAGGTGTTCCATTATAAAGAAAAAGATCCCGTTCTCTACTACCGTCTGAAAGCTGAGGGCCTAACCAAGTTGCTTATCGACAATCGCTAACGCAAATAGAAAATATAAAAATGTATGGAGATGACATATCTGAGCGCTATATCATGTGATTATCACGCGTTCAGATATGTCATCTCCATACATTTTTCCGTTTTCTATTTGTGTTAGCGATTGTCGATAAACAATTTGGTTAGGCCCCCTGATTCGTCCCTTCTCTACAGCCATAGGGCCCTAGAAATTTAAATATTATGTATTCTATCAACGGAAGGCCTTTTCTGTAGGGTTGTTGTAAATATTATTGATTGTTGCAATATAAATAACACGCATTCCACAGTGTCACGTACTTAGCTACTGGCATAGTCCATGGCCAACTACACGGCGCCGTATAATTGTTAGAATCATTTTAATGGCCAACTAAAGAAAATAAATAATACATAGACAACAATATCTGCAAATGTAATTTTAACTCAATGCTTTAGACACCGTCTTTGTTTATTTATCAAGAAATTGACGCCATAAAACAAAGGATAAAATAAATACTATAATAATGAAAACATAATAAGACAAATTTTAAAATAAAACTTTACTTACTTTTGAATTATTGGCCTAGGAATAATGCAGCATGGCCAACAACAACATGGTAAAACTCTTGTTTGTAATCTAGTTCCTGTGGCTCGTCTGAAATGGTACAATCAACAGCATTTAATATGTTGGAAGACAAAAAAAAAAACAAACCATAAGAAGTAATTTGCCTTATTTATCGATATTTCCAAATTCTGTAAAGAGATATTGAATGGCAAAAGTCCAAATCTTGGAATTTAAAAACTAGTTTTGATTTCTTTTAAAGAAGCTTCACTATATATAGCTGTTCAAATTGACACTTCATTCATAATTTGGCTTACCATGGCGTAGATACATTTAAATTGATCAAGTATCAGATTTTTTTAGGAAAAGAAGGCCCCTCTCATTGCTGAAGTATACATTACTTCCCACGATATGTGAGATAGAAGTAATTTAGAAAGGTATCGTTATTCTCATTATTTCACTATGAATTCATTACAAACACCATTGTTAATAAGACAATTTTTATTTATAAGAATTTGAGGTTGTGACTTATATTTTACAATTTTTTTGTTATGGACGATGTGGTAAGTGGTAGTAGCTCAGTGCGCCTCCAATCAGTTCGTCAGAGAAAGCCAATAGTCCCTTTTCAGTCCACGAGTCGGGCCCTGACGAGGGGTCAACACCTCCGGGTTGGATAGAAGCACTGCAGAGGCCGTTCCTGCCCACCCGGCTAAATGGTTCAAGAGGAACACCTAGGGGGCTTTGTCAGTAGAAATCTGGCATAGTCACCTGACTGCCCGGCTAGGTGCTGAAACCCAAGATGATGCCCCGCGAAAAAAAAGTGGTGCGAAAAAAATACCCAGGGATTTATCCAGTTCAAATCTAGCACCCTCACCTATGTTACCCAGTAAGGCGATGCGGTAAGCAAATTCCTCCACGAGACAAAAAAAAACCGTAACACTGATGCCAGCAGTTATAATTCTGTTGCCTTATTGCATGTAATAAGTTGTTTCAATACTACGCATTACTAACTTAGTATCATTTTAAACTAATTTAATTAGTTAAGGCAAGTTATAAAAAATAGTTTAATTTACTAGACAGTTAAATTTACCTGACAAGTTGATCCGGTCCGCCGCATTCAGTGATAATCATACAAAAAAATTTATACATTGCTATCATCACAACCTCTTGCGCTATTGCTTCGGCGAGTATTCGTCCTCTGGGTAAAACTATAGCCAAGAAGCCTGCTGCAGCAACGATCTAGAAGATATGGGTATTACAGAGAATATTGAGATGCTTACTTCAGTTCAATTCATGAACTGGAATAACCAAATTAGTGTTGCCCAAAATCGTTCCATGCTTTGTAGTTTTGTTATTGTTCTTGCATTTTCTCAAAACCACAACTAAGACCGTCTAATTATAGTAAGATCAAGACTGGCCCATAAAAGATTTGTGCAAGACAATACGATGTACTATGTGTATAGAGCAATACTATGTAGTATGTACAATGTACATGCTGTCTCTTGAGGTCTTACAGTTAAGTCAAAGTAAAATGTGGATATTGTTGAGTATTAGCTTCAATAGGTACGGAAACTCAGTTATTATTAACAAATATTACATTTTAAAGCTACATTACATTACAAAACTACATCACATTACATTTACATTTTATAGTTACATTCAATTTAAACATGATGTTCCGATCTCCCAATCCAAAGAAAACTTGTGATATATGCTTGTATACATTTTATGTACAGATCAGCATATGTACTAACAATTTTAACTAACATATTTATTTATGTTGCAAAGAGAGGAGTTTATTTAATATATTTCACAAACACCATAGATTTATAGTAACAATTTACGGTACACGATATTTTGAGTATTGATAGATATTTTGGTCGGCGATTTTACTGTGAACGCAACACCCCTATAGCTACGTCACTTTATTGGACCTGATACCATACCAACCTAGCAAATATATATGAAGCATATTATCGCAATAGATAAGTACCTACTCGAGAATACTTTTCTCGTTCTCAAAAGATATACCTCGGCTTGGGGTATCAGGCAACAGCCTAAGCCAAGGTGTGCCTTGCAGTCTTGACCTAGTTGTCAAATAAAATCGGATGAATGCCTTATACGCTCGTCTTAGGAGTCCGGTGAAGCTGTTAAGACCTTGCTAGGTCAATAGCGTTGTCAGATCGAGGAAAAAAGAAATACTAAAAAAATCTGTTAATCACCATTAAAATTTTAATAAAAATAAACAAAGTTCAAAAATATACAACAAAATGTCCTTAATCATAGTTAAGTACCTTTTTTTTTTACGTGGGGAAATCCCTTATGGATACCCACCCTCCCGGGGGAGAGAGTGGGTTATGTCCGACTCGCACGGACTAAAACCCCACGGTGTACCGACAGACCGTGATGTTGGGGCGGCAAGGGTTCGTTCTATGCTATTCCCCTTGAATAGCCGCCCCAACGGTCCACCCGGCGGAAGGTTGCCGCCGGGCTCCTACCTATAGAGAGGCAGCTGGGTACACGCCAGTTGCCCCCCCTCGTCCGCCGGATCTGTGCAATGAGGGGATGAGCCCTCCGACTGCATCCTCTCAGGTCCGGCTACGGTGGCAGGAGGAGTTGGGCAAAGCTCCGCTTCCTCCTGCCGGTCCTCCTATGGTGGAGACGGTCACTGAGGGGGTCCGCCTCACGGGCCCTCTCCGCTGCCTCCTTTTGCGAGATGACTTTCTGGCAAAAGGAGGCCACTGCTCGCCACGCCTGTTCACTGCCGAGCATGGACGAGACCACGCTCGGCAGCGATAAATCCTCTCCTAGCACCGCCACCAGAGTGCGGCGCTCCACCTCCCACGCAACACACTCAGATAGAGTGTGCTGTGCGGTATCTTCCTCAGCGCCGCACTCATAGCAGGCGGCGGTCAGCTCCCTGCGAGCGATCCGGTGCAGGTACCACCCGAAACAACCGTGTCCGGTCAGCACCTGCACCAGCCTGAACGACAGGGAGCCCCATCTCCTCCCAATCCACTCCCGCAGGACCGGGCGGACGGCATCGACGGTGTGCCTCCCGAAGCGCGCGTCCGCCAGGTCCTGCATCCACCTCCCTATAGCCTCTTCTCGCATCTCCCGCCTTTTAACTTCTATCTCCCTGGGAGCCGGAGGCTCCCTACTACGCCTCCTCGCCGCCGTGAATTCGTACACGGCGGCGAGCACCGCAGCTTCCAGCTCCCAGGGAAGGGAGCCGGCAAGCGTAAAGGCCGCCGCCGATGACACCGTCCGGTATGCCCGGATTGCCCTTAGTGCCACCGTACGCTGCGTACTACGCAGCGCGCGCACGTTGGTGGCACCGAGGGCATCAGCCCGGATCGGTGCCCCGTAGGCGGCCATCGCCCACACGACTCCCATGAAGAGTCGACGGCACCCGGCACCCGGCCCCCCAATATTGGGGAGCAACCGGCCGAGTGCCGCCGCCGCCCTAGCAATTCATGGCCCGAGCCCCACAAAGTGGGGCTCAAACCGCCAGCGCCCGTCCAGGATGAGGCCCAGGTATCTCATGTGGGCACCCACCTTGATCCGGGCGCCCTCCACAATAATGTGGGCCCCAGGTGGTGGCCCCCGCCGAGGCCCATGAAAAAGTTTGGCCTCAGTCTTCTCGAGGGCCACCCTGAGGCCCAACCTTCTTATGCGCCTGACCACGAGAGTTGTGGCCATCGTGGCCAGGCGCTCTACCTCTCTCCAGTCACCCCCCCGGGCTACGACTAGGTTGTCATCCGCGTAACAGATTAGGCACGCTTCATACGGGAGCGCGCCGCGGAGCACCCAGTCGTAGCCCATGTTCCACAGGAGCGGCCCCAGGACCGACCCCTGTGGAACGCCCCGTCTTGTAGCCCGCTGGACCATCCGCCCGTCGCCGTTGACGTATGCGACCTCCCTGTCCTCCAGGTATGCCTCCAACAGCCTGCCGCAGGTATGGAGGCACTCCGAAATATCGGAGAGCCTCCCGTATGACACCGTGCGGCAGGCTGTTGAAGGCGTTGGCGATGTCTAGGGACACCGCCAAGACCCTCTCCCCTTGGGAGGTCGCCTCCGTCGATAGCGACTTTAGGAGGCACAGGGCGTCCACTGTGGAACGCCCTGTGCGGAAGCCGAACTGCGCGTCCGACAAATTCGGCCCCACTCTCTCCAGGTGCTGGACGACTTGGGAAGAGATGACCCTCTCCAGCACCTTCCCGACGTCGTCCAGCAGGACGAGGGGCCGATATCCAGAAGCGCAGTCCGGAGGGCGACCCTCCTTCGCCATGAGGCAGAGCCGCCCCAACTTCCAGAGCCTCGGAAACTGCCCGACCGCCAAACACCGGTCGAACAGCTCCCGAAGCCACCCCCCAAGATGGCCCAGCGCAAGGCCGAGCACTTGGCCCGGGACCCCATCAGGGCCAGGTGCTCTCCGCCGGTTGAGGAGGCGTTCAACAGCCCTCCCCATCTCCCCCTCTGTGATTGGGGGAGGACTGTCCGACACCTCCTCAACTTCCGCCCGAGGCGGAGGCATGGGAGGAGCCGAGAGCGGCGGAGGGTCGGGGAATAACTCTCCCACGAACCTCGCCACCACCTCCGGCAGGAGGGACTCCGTCACCGGAGGCGCCCAGGATCGCAACTTATTGCGTACGATCCGATACGGGCGCCCCCAAGGATCCCCCTCCAGCATCTGCAACAGCTCCTCCCATGCCGCTTCCTTCGCCCGACTGATGGCAGCCTGCAGGGTCTTCCTGCACTCCCTATAGCTGCCATACAGCCGGGCCTCCGCCTCGGGGTCATGGTGCCGCCTTCGGTGGCTGCGCCCGAACAGCCGCCGGGCCGCGGTACAGGCCGCCCGGAGATCGGCGATCTCCGGCGACCACCAGTAGGCCGCCCCTTTGTCTGGGCGGTGTACGCTCCGCGGCATTGACGCGTTGCAAACCTCCGTGAGGGCACCACGGAGGCGAGCTGCGGACGCGTCAACATCGTCCTGCGGGGGGGGCATGGCCCATGCCTGGGCGATGGCCACCTCTTCCGCAAGTTCGCGGTTGAGGTGGCTCACCGCCCAACAGGGGAACTTCACGCCCCTCCGGGGACGGGTAATGATCCCGGCATGGGAGATGGAGACCTCGAACCTGATATATCGGTGGTCCGGTAAGGTCTCCACCTCCTCAAGCACCCTCCACCTCCGGACACGGCGTGTGACAGATGGAGTGGCAAACGAGACGTCTACCACAGACCCCCTGTTCTGCCGCACGCACGTGTGGACGTTCCACTGGTTGAGGAGGGACAGCCCCACTTCGGCTGCCCACTCCTCAACGGCCACGCCTCTCAGGTCCGTGGCTGCCGCTCCCCAGGTCATCGATTTAGCATTTAAATCGCCCATGAAGACCACGGGGAGCGGTGACAGCCGCCTGACAGCTCCCTGCAGAGAGCCAAGGAACGCCTCGAACTCCCACAGGGGCCTGTTAGGGGAGAAGTACACCCCCACAATGGCGTACTCCCCCCAGACGGCTGCCACATACCCATCACCCCTCTCCCGTACCACCAAGGGAGACGAACCCCGGCTGGCAATCATCGCCACAGAGCCATTCCGGTCTCCAGCCCACTGTGGCTGGGAGGGAACATAATACGGCTCCGCGGCGACCGCAAGCCCGATGCCCCACTCCGCCACTGACTGCACGAGCAAATCTTGTGCAGCGGCGGAGTGGTTGAGGTTCGCCTGGAGGAAACTACGTACGGTGTGCTCCATTAGTGGACAATAGCAGTTTCCTCCTGCCTGGCGGTGGCCACCCTAGGGCCCACATCGTGGGGGTCCCTTCCTTTCGTGGTGGGGGGCCGACAGTTGCGGCTCCCCATTGCATGGCCCGAGGGCCTCCCGGTGTCCGCGCATATGGCGCAGCGGGCCGCCTCCGCCTTACAATCGGCCATTTTGTGGCCCGCTGCGCCACAGCGGTAGCAACCCTCTCCTCTGCTGGAGGAGGAGGGGCACAGGGGGCGGGTATATAAGTACCTACCTTAATTAGTATTGTCATAAAGCTACCAGTATTTCAATTACTATACATTTTCTACCCGATTTCGAGGGGTTTTGAAGCGTATTTTCGAAATGTAAAGATACTATAATGGAATCCCATTCCAAAAAAAAAATCCTTCTATAAATTGAGACGTTCTGTGTTAAAAAAAATACCACCATATTGAGACCTTCCTCATTTTGAAAGTAGGTTATATACTAGAAACTACAACAAGCTGACATAGGAACGAATAGTCAATTAATTATTTTAGCGTGTGTTTTAATAATAATTGTCGATCCCACGACGCATGTAAGCAAGTTGGTCAAGTACACACTCACAAATCCATTAAGAGTTAGGTATTACAAATACATATAGAAGTCTCTAAAATTCCTTTATGTGTCACCAAATTTGTTAATTTATACTTTTAACCGTACTTATTTCACTTGTATACACAACTAGCCTTTGACCACATCTTCGTCCGCGTGGAGTAGTTACTTTGAGCACTAACACGCAGCGTAAACAGAGAAAAAGACCCGATTTTGAAATACTATTCATTGGTACTCCGCTTCTATTGATCTTAGCGTGATGATATACGGACTATAACTTTCCTCGAAAAATGAACTATATAACACTGAAAGAATTTTTCAAATCGGACCAGTAGTTCCTGAAATACTCCCTACAACGTCACAAATTCACCCCCTTGAGTGCCTTGCTTGCGCGATACGGTGACACACAAATTTACATCACCGCTACAACACTACACGATCACCCCCACACACGTGCACGCCTACACGCTTACACATGAAAGTAGAAGGGTTTACTTTTTTTTCCCTTATCGAACTGAAAAACTCTCAATTTTTCGATAATAAATATATGGAGGAGTTGTTGAGGCGTATACACTCCAAGCATACGCTTGGTACACATATGCGTTTCAACTACTCATACATATATGAATAGTTAGATAGGTTAGCTAAGATAAGTCGCGACCTATCTTAAATCGCGATTTTGCATGCAACAGGCAACAGCCAAGCCGAGGTGTGTCGTGCACTCTTGAGCTGGTTGCCAAAATAAAATCGGCTGAGTGCCTTAACCACTCGCCTTAGTAGTCCGGTGAAGCTGTTAAGACCATGCTGGGTCAATAGCGTAGTCATTTCGAAAAAAAAAAGTCACAAATTCACAAACTTTACGTCTTTGTTATATTAGTATAGAAGCATATATACAATACTATATGACATATAGTATACATTAAAGAACGAAGATGCAAAAGTATTCTTCCTATTGGAAAAAATACAAATTTATTGTTCCTTAATTGCAAGTAAATCCAGTATGTTAGCCACTTTATTTTGTTTGGATCGTATGTATGATTTTTTTTATTAATCAATACTATTCATGCCCGTCCTGTATGATATTGCTAATCGGTTATTCGACTGGAAAAATTGTTAATGTCGCAACAGTTTTGTTTGTAATATTTTATATAAATTTCATATATTTATATAGATTTATTTTGAAACACAACTAATTACTAACTCTACGAATGATCCAAATAAATCTTAAACTTTACAGCGGACATCAGAGAGCGTTCGTTGCAAACCGTTGCGAAAGAACGCAGATTTTACGCAACAATTAACCGCCGTTGCGTTGTTTGTTTGCAAATCGTTTATGTTGCTTACACATCAACGAAGAAGGATTCATTACTAAAATTGAATACCCATATGAGAAAATTGGTGTTATTACAAAACAATTAAAAACGTATTACCTGTATACTTGCTTTAAAAAGGTTTCGTACTAAATGCACCGGAATTCCCAGATGCAAGTTCGCGTTATCCTTTTTTCGCAAATCTAACCTAACCTAACCAAAACGAGATAAAAGAGCAAGATGGCAAAAATTCAGCGAACGTGGAGAATTAACATCGTAACTTTTTTAAAGCAAGTATTCAATACGTATTTAACTTTATGGTTAAGTATGTTTTAAAATAACCTTAAAAAGCATTTGTCTCTAGATTTAAAAGCTGTATTAATCTCATTCAGTAATTTTACCACAAATTGGGCTATAAAAAAATCAATCAAACCATCGTCCGTAATCCTATAATAAGATATTTCGTGATTTTATAAAAACTAGCGAACACGGCGGTCGTTGTCCCACCCTTATAAAAAGAAACCTAGAAGTTAGACATATGCTGGCTGTATATAACTTTTCTCCAGAACTCAATCATATATCGTCTTTTTTTTTTCTCGAACTGACTACGCTATTGACCTAGCAAGGTCTTAACAGATCACCGGACTAATCATATATCGTCGTTAAGGTAGAGTTCATAAGAATCGTTTTCGTTCAACCGATTTTCTCCGACTTATTTTGCAAATCATACTACCACGAAAAAAATTTTTCATTTCTCGGGTTAATATATATGACACTCAGAAACAACGTGTCTTTCTATTGGTAAAAGAATTTTCAATATCGGTTTAGTATCCAGAGATTACCCCATACAACGTCACAAACTTTACCTCTTTATAATATTAGTATAGATTATTACAATATCAAAGCGTAAAAGGTGAGTAGCTGCGATATACAATCTTCGTACTAATTCCTACTATCAACCAGTTTTACACGTAATATAACCATGTATTGTGCAATAGCCTTGAATAGAAATGAATGCGCTTTCACTATACCTATGGAATAAGCTTATGCAACTAATTTCTGATAGAGCTGTGAGTTTTTTTTATATTGCTGAGAATGGTGTGACGATCAGCCATACTTCTGAGTATCTGCCCACGTCATATTCTTAGTATTATTAGTACGATGTATTTATGAAGGATATATTAATCAGCCTATTTTTTATTCCGATATTATTCAAAATTGAATCATTAAATATTATAAAACAAAGTCGTTATCGCGATAAACTTAAAAACTACTGAACGGATTTTCATGCGATTTTCACCAATAGATAAAATGAGATCATAAGGAGGGTTATTTATATAATTTGTCAAGGTTTTATTTATTATCAGGGCGGGATAACATACGCAGAGCCCGCTAGTAAATAATATAAAGAAATTAAGCTATTGTTGTAAAACTGCCTTGACAATTGTGTTATTTTTAAAATAAGATTTTTTTTTTAAATTTTATTTACTTGATCACTGAGAAGTTATTCTTTGAAATGATGGTCATTTGAATACCCGCAGAGATGGTCTCGTTAGTTGAACAATATTATAATTTATTTCACTACACTTTTAGACTTAATCCTATAGTATATATTCGAATGGCGATGGAATAATTTTATATACGTCAATAAATAGTTGTAATACTCACAGGATATACACTTAATACCACAGCGACATTAATAATATTCTCCTTCCAATGCCGCATGGCTGATCGTACAGTCACCGCATACAGCACGCATATGGCTATGAGCACTATTAGCTCACAAGACCACAAAACCCAAGCATATTTGTGTAGTGCTGAAACAAAAGATATAGATAATTTATAATTCAGTCTTAACAAACAGAAATCTAAATAAATCAGTGTTTCTCAACGTGGGGCCCACGCCTCACAGGAGGCAATTTGATAATTAAGGGGTGCAATTTAAAAATGGACTCGACACTCTTCGCTTTGGGTTATTTTAATGCAATGCTAGATATCGGTGACAAATTTAGCAAACAAGGCAAAATCTTTAAAAAAATGTAGTAAATAATTATTACATATAATATCGTTTGACGTTACCAAAATATCAACTGGGTAATTAGAGTCGTCAAATCAAGTAACTTTTTCATTATTTGTTTTGAAATTTTACTTACAATGTTTTGATAACGATTTCATAGTGATTTCTTCCTAAAATTTATCATTTATATTTCTTAAAGTTTAAAAATGATGTGTATGGGGAGACATAAAAATTTTAGAAATGTTAAGGAGGGCATGGCCTAAGAAAGGTTGGGAAACACTGAAATAAATTTAATGACATTAAAATTTCAAAGCATCATCAATTATTTGTATACTCTGGAGTTAAACTACACTCATCAAAAAGTCTAAGCAACATGTACTAATTAAAATTTTAGGATGGTTCTTCACATTATAACGTTGTATTTTATTTTGAAAATAATATCTTTAGGGTTCTATGATGTAAAAAGAACAGCTGTTGTCTTTATAAGTTCTTTTAATAACAGAAATGAACAATATTAGAATATACTGTAGAAAATAAGATACATAAGAAACTAAACTTTTTTTTTACAAAATGAAATTTCTAAAGAAAATGTACTTATTGTGAAAGAATAGAACAATTTAATACAAAGTATGGTCTCCTCTGCTATTCAGAACTTGTCGGCAACGATTATTCATTGAATTAATGAGACTGTTTATGTCATCTTGCGGTATTCGCTCCCAATGGAATTGTAGCAAATCCTTTAGATGTTGGGTTGTTGTCGCTCCGTCCAAGTCCTTCAAAACACGTCTCTGGAGCATGTCCCATGTGTGCTCGATGGGGTTGAGATCTGGCGATTGTGCAGGCTAGGGCAATATCCGGATGTTCTCCGTTGCAAAGTATTCACTGGTTCGCCAAGCTGTATGTGAACGCGCATTGTCATGCATTAACCTAAAATCGGAGCCAAAGGTTTGTGCAAATGGGTAGACATAAGGTCTGAGAATATCCTCAATGTAATTTTCAGCATTCATATTTCCATTTACAAAAACGAGCTCAGTTCGCCTGTTCTTCATAATACCCATCCATAACATAACTGTTGAGCCGCTGTATGGATGAACTTCCTGAACGCACCTGAGCCTTTCAGTATTTCCGGGCCGACGATACACTCGCACCCTTCTTGTATCAGGCTTAAACCCGAATCGCGACTCATGGGAAAACATAATTTTATCCCATTGTTCCTGGGTCCATGTTATGCGTTCTCTACACCATTCATATCGACGAGCGCGAATCCCGTGACGTATCGGTGGGCACCTAATTGGGCGTCGAGCTCGTAGGCCGTACTCATGCAGTCGATTTCGCACAGTTTGAGGACTTACATCAACACCACTTGAAATTTGTAGCCTCAAACTTATCTCTCGAGCGGTTAACATCGGCTGGCGTCTTGCAGTCAGTTGTATGTACCGGTCTTGCCGAGTGGTTGTACTCCTTTTACAGTTTGGATGCTGTTCATCAGGTTCTCCTGTATTATTGTAGCGCTGCCAAAGATGAAAAATAACACTTATATGAATGCCAAAATGTCGAGATACCTGAGATTGATTACTTCCCGCTTGCAACATCCCTACAGCTCTTTGCATTTCATCTGCCATCAAATAACGTCGCTTCATGGCGTAAAGAATATCTAACATTTCAATTTTGTTTAACTCAACTTTATTTAAATGGTTGGTAAAATTATAAAATCAAGACTAACGTAGCAATTAAAACGCACTAAAATTCAAACAAATTCGCAGTCATTTGAATTTAATGAAAAAACAAAACATAATCAAAATTTTTTTTTACAACCAGCCAGTATGTCATCAATAACAAAAAAGTTTACTTACCTACGCACTTTGTTTGAGTAAATACTTAGAAATTAATTAATATAAATGGTAAAATTTGTAATATCACGCATGTTGCTTAGACTTTTTTGATGTGTGTATATTGAATTAATTAATCTATACTAATAGTACAAATTTTTTTAAGTTTAGTTTCTTTCGTATTAAATGCACC
>JACEII010000027.1:4187884-4255716 GCA_014332785.1 Antheraea mylitta | reverse complement strand
TTTTTTTGTTTAACACTTTAACTGGTACACCGTTTTATATCACGTGTCTCTTTTGAGACGCTAAGGATGATTTTCAACAGTTGTAAAATTGCGGTGCGGCCCTAGAGTGACCGTGGCCGGTTATAAATGACCAACGTGACAGTCAAAGTGTTACAAACAACATGTTCTAAAATCAAATTCCGTTCATCAAATCCATTTTTATATAACACTAGCAAGTAACCGCGATTTCGCGCGTCTTTTTATGCAAAACTATTTTCGATTCTCTCTTTAATTGTAATACGGGTATACGTTATGAATTCGAAAGTATTATAGATTCTAATGGCATATCAATTTTAGAATCCTTATTATTATTCGAGTTTGTTTTGTTTTTGTTTTAAAATATTTAAAGAAGAGTTAAATATTCCATATTTTCTACGAAATCTGAAATCATTGTTAGTGTTTTTATGCCTTTTTTGTTTCATACTTAAAGCACACAAAATTTCATAGAGATCGATCGAAAATATACATGTTTTACATCCTTTTTAAATATATTAGTATAGTAAAATTTGTTATAAGTTTTCTGTATAATAGTTATTTATCAATAAATTTTGGAAATATATATAAAAACAAATTTACAAACAGAACTACTTACAGATTTATTAATTTGCATAAAGTAGGCCATCATATGATGTAACTTTTTATTGGAATAAGTAATTTAATGCAAAGCTTAGAGAGTTATTTATTTATTTATTTTGTGAAGGTAAATGCTTTTTTTAATAAAAAGGCTAATAAAAAACTAGCTACTTAAATTTAACAGACACATGTTTTAACCTTCTATATATATATTTTTTTTTACGTGGGTAAATCCGTTTTGGATACACCCTCCCGGAGAAGAGGATGGGTTATGTCCGACTCGCACGGACTAAAACCCCACGGTGTACCGACAGACCGTCGTGATGTCAGGGCGGCAAGGGATCGTTCTCCGCTATTCCCCTTGAATAGCCGCCCCAGTGGTCCACCCGGCGGATGGTTGCTGCCGGGCTCCTACCTATAGAGAGGCAGCTGCGTATACGCCAGCGGCCCCCCTCGTCCGCCGAACCTGTGCAATTAAGGGATGAGCCCCCGACTGCATCCCCTCAGGTCTATCTACGGTGGCAGGAGGAGTTGGGCAAAACGCCGCATCCTACCGCCTGTCCTCCGTTGGCGGAGAGGGCCACTTAGAGGGTCTATAGTCTATCTAGAGGGGCGAAATGGCTTCCTCGCAAAAGAAGGCCACTGCTTGCCACGCCTGCTCACTGCCGTGTATGGTCGAGACCACGCTCGGCAACGACAAATCCTCTCCTCCCACCGCCGCCAGAGTGCTCAGAGAGAGTGTGCTGCGCGGTATCTTCCTCAGCGTCGCACTCCTGGCAGGCGGCGGTCGGCTCCCTGCGAGCGATCCGGTGCAGGTACCACCCGAAACAACCGTGTCTAGTCAGCACCTGCACCAGCCTGAACGACAGGGAGCCTCATCTCCTCCCAATTCACTCCCGCAGGATGGGCACACGGCGATGACGGTGTGCGTCCCGTAGCGCGCGTCCGTCAAGTCCTGCATCGACCTCCCTAAAGCCTCCTCCCGCAACTCCCGCCTTTTAACTTCTATCTCCCTGGGGACCGGAGGCTCCCCAATACGCTTCCTCGCCGCCGTGAATTCGTACACGGCGGCGAGCACGCCAGCTTCCAGCTCCCAGGGAAGGGAGCCGGCGAGCGTAAAGGCCGCTGCCGATGACACCTTCTGGTATGCCCGGATTGCCCTCAGTGCCACCGTACGCTGCGTACTGCGCAGCGCGCGCACTTTGGTGTCACCGAGGGCATCAGCCCAGACCGGTGCCCCGTAGGCGGCCATCGCCCACACGACTCCCATGAAGAGTCGACGGCACCCGGCACCCGGCCCCACAAAGTACCTCATGTGGGCACTCACCCTGATCCGGGCGCCCTCCACCATAATGTGGGCCCCAGGTGGTGGCCCCCACCGAGGTCCGTGAAAGAGTATGGCCTCGGTCTTCTCGAGGGCCACCCTGAGGCCCAACCTTCTTATGCGCCTGACGACGAGGTTTGTGGCCATCATGGCCAGGCGCTCTACCTCTCTCCAGTCCCCCCACTCCCCGGGCTACGACTAGGGTGTCATCTGCGTAGCAGATTAGGCGCGCTCCATATGGGAGCGCACCGCGGAGCACCTAGTTGTAGTAGACCATGTTCCACAGGAGCGGCCCCAGGACAGACCCCTGTGGGACCTTTTATAGTTTATTGTAATCATAGTTAAGGAATATCAAACTTTATTTATGTCTGAAAATTCATTATGAATCTGAAAATGTATGTTGACAATAAGTTTAAAGCTAAAATGTTTAGACTGTTTTTTTTATGTACTGAGACAAATTTCATCGCGCCGAAGCGTGTCTTGTTAAAGCTGTGATTCCCAAAGTGGTCTATATCGACCTCCAGATATCTACGACGACTAGAACTACAAGTATAGGTATTGATGTCAACGATAAAAAAAAGTTGGTTCTCCATGAGATCCAAGAAGAGTCAACGATATTCATCATTTAAGCTTCTTGGATTTATTTTTTGTCTAAATGGCTTTAAGTGAAATAATATATACCATCTACTTAAATAATGTTAAATTAAATATAAATAAAATAGGTGGTAGAGGCACGTTGAGGCTAATACTAGTTTCAGCACGAATGGGTCGGCTTGCCTGGGGTAGTACCACCAGATCCACAGAAAACCGACGTGAAGTTACAGTGCTTGCATTGTTGCGTTTCGTTCGGTCAGTGAGAGCGACAGAGGCCCACCTCACTTTCCCCTGTCTCCTTTCCCTTCACCTCTCTCACCCATAAACAGGCTAGCAACGCACTTGTGATTCCCCTGGTGTTGCTAGTGTTTATATAATAATATGACGACATAAGTATATAGGTACATAAATAATAAAGCCACCCTTTCAAAACATATTTAAAGTTGAGAAATTAGTAAAAAAGTCAATATCAGGTAAACAGGGGGTTTATACATAACTGATAAATATATCAAGCAAGGAATATCCGGAATAAATTCAACAGTTTAATACTCGTACAGGTGTCAGCTGGCAATGGCTGCCAATTCATCTCTCGACATCGTCAGGTAGGTTTTTTATTGTGTATATATTTGTCATTTTTTTTGTATGATCACACTTGAATTACTCAATCTTTCGGGAAAGGTTTACTTTAATAATTCAAACATAAAACCTGAATTAGCAAATAAACATCGTTTTCATATTTATATATAAGTCTATATTAAAATATCAAGATAGCAGAAACTTTCTTATGATTTGCATACTCGAAAAATAGAATGGAATTACTTATATTGTTGCAAAACTTTTTAAGGCAATTTAACATCAAGGTTGATGACAATAACAAAATAGAAGCGTAAATAAATTCCGAGTTTATATAAAAGTAGGTATTGTATAATTCATTATTTTCTCAATATTTTCATAATATATTACACAAATAATACGTCGGTGAATTGGGACCATACATACGTTTAACAAAACGACGATAACTTCTTCGAAATACAGCTGAGTAACATTGTTGTCATTCAGCTTTAAAAGTAAATGTTAGCTTGGATATTGGTGGGGCCGACACCTGGCGGACGAGCGTTACGGAAGATTTACCATAGACGCCGTCCGCCCGGTCCTGTCGGCCTGGGTGAATAGGGGCTGGGGCTCCCTGACGTACCTTCTGGTGCAGGTGCTGACCGGGCACGGATGCTTCGTTTGGTACTTGCACCGGATAGCGCGCAGGGAGCCCACCGCCGCATGCCACGAGTCCGGCGCTGAGACGGACACCGCGCAGCACACTCTCTCGGAGGGCGCCGCGTGGGGCGATCAGCGCCACGCCCTGGTTGCGGCGGTGGGGGACGATCTCTCGCTGCCGGGCGTGGTTTCGGCCATGCTCGGCAGCGAGGACGTCTGGGCTGCTGTGGCCTCCTTCTGCGAGACCGTCATCTCACAGAAGGAGGCGGCGGAGACGGCCCGGGAGGTCGATCCCAGAAGTGGTCCTCTCCGCCAAAGAAGAGCAGCGGGAGGGGCGAGGCGTAATGCCCGTCCCTCCCAAAACCGTCGCCAAACCTGAGGGGATGAGGCGGGGCCCCCCATCTCTTCGTTACACGGGTGAGACTGACGAGGGGAGGCTGCTGGTCGTGTACCCAGTAGCCTCTCTATAGTAGGGCGAAGCCTGGCGTTCACTCACCAGGCTGCCGCAGGGGCAGTTTCAGGTCAGTGAGCATGCTCGATCCCTGGCTGCCCCTTCCATGCGGCGGACGGTACACCGTGGGGTTTTAGTCCGTGCGAATCGGACATAACCTACCCTCTCCCCCGGGAGGGTAGCGTATCCGTTAGGAATTTCCCCACGTTAAAAAAAAAAAAAAGCTTGGATATTCCAAAAAGCAATTAAACTATTACATGATTATATAGGGTCTTTCATTAAGCGCTTCCTATCTTTAAATTGAAATAAAACAAAGTGTGCATTAGATATCATCGATTTGTATTCGTTTGAAAGACCTATCGATGTCATTATGTAAGGAATATAACATCGTGCAAATGTCACTTGCAGCCTTGCTGGGTAGTGTGTATTCGAAATGTCCAATTTTCTATTACTCTGACCCATAAATAAGGCTCAATTTGACCAATGGCATGGGTTATATTGGTTTTGAGAGCTGCCGTGGTTTGTGGTTTATTCGTATAGATCTACGACTTAAGAAACTCGTAAAAGAAGAAGTGTAACGAGGTCATATCGTATAATATTTAATGGCCACTTCACATAAACTCCACGTAAGATGACCATGCACACAAATCGCTCTTGCAGAATGTCTAATGTCACATGAGCTATGCGGTAAGTAACACCGTCCTGTTGAAAGCATATATCGTTGGTGTCCATATTATCCAATTCAAGCCACAAGAAGTTGGAAATGATCGTTCTATAGCGCTCTCTGTTGGCTATGATTGCCTGGCCAACGTCTTTCTCTAAGATATATACAACGAAGTCGCCACCAGCTCAAAATTGAATATGTTGTTGAATGCTAAATTCATGCCATTTGATTTTGCAAAACATACTAAATAAATTACAACCGTCTCAACAGATGTATCGTTAACAATATGGCCGCTATCAACTGTCAGGGTTTGGAAGTCCCTATTGGAAGACCCTGTACATACCAAAAATAAGATATCAATTGATACGATTCTTGAGTTCTTGATGTCAATTTTTGACATCACTTCGTTGCTCAATAAACTCATGAATAATTTTATTTACTACTAGCAGGCCCGCAGGTCGTTTACCCGACCTGATAATAAAAAAAAACTTTAAAAAATTATATAACCTAACCGTTTCTCATAAATGACTTGTGGTATACGTGGTATACGTCTACTGCTGAAAACCCTATGAAAATCTGTTCAGTAGTTTTAGAACTTATCGCGAACAGACAGATAAACGCCGTGTATGACTTTTTTTATACTATGTAATGATTAGGTATGGACACGCGGTTTTAATTTTTCCAACCTCAGCTCTGGATATTTCGGGCTTTACTACACGGTCTACCCTTATTACATCAATCTTGCTCAGCGTACTCTATGTATTGCTCCTAATATCACTCCTGGTATTACTATATATATTATATACTTTATCAATAAGTAGACAATAAAACACAAACCCGATTTTTCTAATATAAAACAAATGACTTTGCATGGTAGG
Organism: Antheraea mylitta; assembly: GCA_014332785.1. Taxonomy (NCBI): domain Eukaryota; kingdom Metazoa; phylum Arthropoda; class Insecta; order Lepidoptera; family Saturniidae; genus Antheraea; species Antheraea mylitta. The sequence continues at coordinate 4,249,981 of JACEII010000027.1, read as the reverse complement.
TAGTAGAAGTTTGTGTTAAAACCGTCTGACTGGATCCCCTCCCCTCTTATATCAACCACATCGTTATTTAATGTCAGCTGGGACTATGGTGAAACGTTAAAATTTAACGTTAAAAAGTTAACGTTTCAAATAAACAGAAAAAAAAACAATTTATTAAACTTTATAATATTAGTAAAAATTAAATTATTATGCAACGTAGACGCATATTATCAGATTTGAATATTAGTGGTTATGCTTTCAAACTATTAAAATATTTCAAAACCAAATCGAGACGGCGTTGATTGTACGACCACGCGACGTATAGTCGTATATTACGCCAAGGTTTCCAGCTTGATATAGGGACATTCACACACATATAAAAAAGAGTTCACTATTACGATACGAGTTTAAAGCGATATTAAGACAATTAATATACAGAACAAAATTAATTTTATATTGAAAGACATTAAGAAATAACATGATTGTTACTTAGAGATATAGGAGAATTAATAACATTTATAGATTTCATCCGATATTTATGTATTTTAAATTTAGTAATGATAAATTAGCTACCTACATTCAATGATACACTCCTATTTAGCCATATTTTTTGTATAACTGCAAAATGTTGGCATAAACCAAAATGATCTGAAACAATATATGTTTTTGACCTAAGAGCCCATATCTAAGCTGAGCTAACTTCTATAGATTTAAAAGCACGCTGTGTTATTACAAAAAGTGAAATACGTATTGCATACTTCCTTTAAAAAGGTTATTTTTTAAATGCACCGCGGTTGCTGAATGTTCGCCATCTTGCTCTTTTATCTCGCTTTGGTTAGGTTAGGTTAGACTTGCGAAAAAAGGATAACGCAAACTTGCCTCGAGCGAGCGCGGTACATCTTATACGAAACCTTTTTAAAGCAAGTATTTAATACGTATTTAACTTTTTTGTAATAACAGAGACGGGGTTTATTTCTTCTCTTCTCTATTAGATATCAAGTGACAGATTTGCAGTCTTGGCCGCCCTAGACCCCAGGCCATGTAGTAAGTATCAGCCACCCCTGTGTCAGAATTTTTGTCACGATTGCCCGCCCCTAATATCTGGCCGCCCTAGGCCCGGAACTCATGGGCCTTAGAGCGAATCCGCCACTGTGGATATTCACAATTGGTATACATATCACCCAAAGTACCTTAATCATTTGTGTGTCAACATATCCTTTTCTGTTATATTAATATTCGCACTCGTAATGTTTTCTCTTCACAAACCAACTAACACGTGTTATTGTTGCAAGCAATGTAATTTGCGTGTTTAATGACGTACCTCGTATGTAGTACAGTCATAAAAAATATTTTAGATACAATCGTTAAAATTTTAATATCTATATTCTACATGACAATAGATAAATTAAACTACTGTATAAAAATTTTATAAGAATTGTTGAAAATCCTTGACCCGAATTTTGTTGAAAAAAAACGAACGATATCAGGTTGCCTTTTATCGAAAGTAATATTTAAATATTGAATTGAGAATGCAAGTAGATTTCGAATTTAATCTTAAAGGTAGCTCAACTGGACGCCCATGACCTACACGATTCTGGTTAACCATTTTTTTTTAGTTTGACAGGCAAGTAACATTATTCAAAAAAAAGAATTTAGTTAAGATATCAATTAAGTGAAGTAAGAACACGTTTGTAGTTCCGATTATTAAGCCATTAACTGTTTGCATTGTTAATTTCCTGCAGATCTAAATTTAAAAGCTTCTAATCATCACTACAAACATAAAGCAACATATTCTGGAATTTTTAAATAATGTAGTCCATCCTATTGACGTAATACACACAAATTTTACAGGAAAAGACTTATAAAATAAGAAAATAATCGAGGCACTCCAGAATATGAGCTATACTAATATTATTTTGTACTAAATGGGATTTTGTAATTAACTAAATAACGATTAAGAAACTACATATATAATATAGATTAGGTACCTTAATTACAATTCTATTAATACAATAACTATGAGACAAGTTAGTAAACAATGTAATGACAATATATGATACCTGTGCAAATAAAATTACAACTTTTTCAGACCTTAAATTTCTTGTATCTAAACCCAAGTATATTTACTACATATTATAAAATAAAATACTCTACCACTTTGTCCGTCTGTTTGTGATAAATTCAAAAACTACTTAACGGATTTTCACCAATAGGTAAAGTGATTCATAAGGAACGTGTAGGCTATATAATTTGTCTAGGTTTTTTTTTATTATTGGGGCGAAAAAATGTCCGTCAGGCCCGCTAGTCTTTTTATATTTAGTAGCAGGGCGACCGAGCCTAGCTCGGTTCTTTAAAAAAAAATTGCTCGGTTTTTTTTTTGGAACTGACTACGCTATTGACCCAGCAAGGTCTTAACAGCTTCACCGGACTACGAAACTGCTCGGTTTGTCTTATAAAAATATTTTTTCTTTAAAGAAAAAATATTAATAAAAAATATCTGCCCGCTGTCACTCGGATTTGAACTAGGGTTACACAGATTTTCTAAGCAACCGATTTCCATCTGAGTTGTTTTTATAGACAGCGCCGGCGGAATTTACCTTTATATTCTAGTTATATTTTTTCACTGCCTGAAAACTCAGTTAAAAAAGTTTTCTATGAATAAAATCTAGATAGCTCTATTTTTCGTCCCCGAAATTACCTACATACTAAGTTTCACGGAAATAGATGACGCCGTTACCGAGATCATTAATATATACAAATATAAACATATACAAGAATTGCTCGTATAAAGGTATTAGATAGATTAGATTATGTTGAAAATGACTAACAATGCACTAAGTTAACGTCCACTGGAGCCTCTAGATCAGCAGTACTCAACCTCTTTTTTAAACGGGCCACACACACGTTTCACTCATAGTGTCGCCGGCCGGAAACTACAAATATGTAGGTATTCAATAGAAAAACGTAATTTTAAATGAACAACGTATTAATGTAGTGAAAAATGGTTGTCCAATAAAAGAAGCTTGGTATAACCCTTATATCTTAAGGAACGCATTGCGATAGGTTTATCTGGGATCTATTTGATTTACTCAGCGTGCTCATCGTTTTTCTGATGGGTACGAAATAAAAAAAAATTAAGTATAGTATAGCTGCTCTAGATTATTGGCTCTCGGCGTAATCTCGTTAGCCTCGATATTGAGGTTCATTATACTCTTTCGCAGTACTATGATGTCGTTTTAAATTTTCGTATTAGTCTTTAGATGTATTATACACACACTTTTCAATATTTCAATACTTTTGAGACATCAAACCATGACGGGGACAGTAATCTCGCAGATGATTTTTAGTAGTCGCTTCGTCTTAGCATTTAATAAAACTGAACTGTGTATTGCTTTGTTCGAACTAACTACGCGCTGTTGACCTGATGACTTCTACAACTTTACAGGGCTTAGGGGCGTGTCCGGAAGGTACTCAGTACAAATGGCAACATTACCAGGGTACCTAAGCGGGCGAACCTCGGCTTAGACCGACGCCTTGCTTGCAAATTCCGTAAATTTAAAACCATACGTATATACATTGATTCAACATATATGCGTATACGTTATAGTCTATAAGTGTGTTTTAACGAAATCTATTCAACTATTGTATGCCTACGTAGTGTGCCTATGCAGTGTCAAGTGTATTGTTGGCTACTGAATGCGGTGGCACTATAGCGCGCAAGCAGTTTTTTTTCTCAAAATGACTACACTATTTACCTAGCAAGGTCTTAACAGTTTCATCGGACTAATAAGATGAGCGCATAGGGCACTCAGACGATTTTATTTGACAACTATCTCAAGGCTGCACGGCACACCTCGGTTTGGGCTGTTGCCTGATACGTGCAATTCGCGACCTATCTGAGCTGACCTAAACTAACTATTCATATATATATGAGTTGTTGGAACATATATGTGTACCAAGCACACATACCTCAACAACTCTTATGTATATTTCGTATCGGATAATTTTCTAAACTATTTCAGTTCGATAAGGGAAAGAAACAAAACCCTTCCACTTTCACGTGCAAGTGTGTATGCGTGCACGTGTGTGGGGTTGATATGTGTGATGTTGTTGCAGTGATGTAAGGTTTTGTGGCACTGCATCACGTGAGCAGCGCACTCAAGGGCTCTACGCCGAGGGAACGGACCTAGGCTTGAGCAACTGTTGAGGGGGGCAATCGCGCATGCAGTGTCTTATACCTTTATTTTAGGTCGGTAAAGCTGTGAAGGCCCATCCGGTCAATAACGTTAAACTTGGCAAAAAAAAAAACGGATATTCGACTCCCTAGTATCGGTCGTAGATTGTGTGTTATTATTATAAGCGGTCCGTATGTACATACGCGCATTTCAAAAGTTCGAGAAGCACACATTTATCTAATTTGCGTATCTTCAATGGTTTTATAATGTTGTTTTTGTATCTCTACTTACTAATTCTATTTGACCCTCGACGATATTATCATTGTTCTTGCTACGAGAACTTTAAAAAAAATCAAATAAATAACTCCTACGTCGCGTGAGAATGGTAGCTTTGGATTTAATGCATTGTTTTTTAAGCAACAATACGCCGTCTGATTATTTTTCTTTTATTACGAATCGTAAAAAGGGTTCCCTAAAACCTACACATTGACTGCTAGCTTCTTGAAGATCGCGAGGTATATGTAGAAAGAATTTTGATAAGTAATTTACTAACTCTTTAATATATGGGCATCATGAAAAGTAGTCTGTTGTCGATGTTATCTATATATCTATCTATATCTATACTATAATAAAACTGTAACAAGTCGAAGACATTAAACATTTTTTGAAAATTGTAACCAGGGTAGACTATGTTGTCGATATAGAAGCCAAAATTAATCTTTTTACATTTTTTGCCTGTCTGTCTGCCCGTCTGTCCCTGTGAACACGTATCAAAATCAAAAATCAAAATGCCCTTTATTCAATTTAGGCCCTGAGAAAGCGCTTATGAAACTCTGAAAGTACTGAACCAATCAAAAAAACCAAAACCAATCAAAAAATTTTTGTCCCATAAAACGCAAAGGGTTCTCCAGGATAAACAATTAAAGTCTAAAATGTAAACCCGTATTGCTCTGAAAGTACTGGACCAATTTTAACGAAATTTGACACAGTGATAACTAATATTACAAGGCTACATCCAGGATACTTTTTGTCCCATAAAACGTAACAAGTTCTCCAGGATAAAAAAAAACAAAAACTTGTAGTTAACGTACATATTAAGTAAATAACTGAATTAATCAGAAAGTTGAAATTTGTACTTATCTATATTTAAATATAATAATAATAAAATTACTGCTATTCCAACATGGTTTAAGATTACTTTTACTTTTATTTCCAAAAAATAGCATCAAGCACATTATTATCAATAACAAAAATGTCTTTCAATAATAATTCCATTTTAATAACATTTCAAAGTTAGTGAAAAAAAAACATCCCAAAATTATTTAAAAATCAATATTTTTGTCTGTAAAGGTACGATATGCACAAATAAATGCAACGCTTACCGGCAGCTAGGCATCCCGCACGTTGTCCTGATGAATATAATATATAAAACTGGCTTGGTTGATTCTTTCCGGTATGGCCTCTGCCTATGTAGGCAATTTCGCCAATATCAAGTGTGACAAATACACGTTATAAATTTAATGCCAAATATTCAGTGTAACAACAGTACAATAGAAACATATCAACATAAATAAATTACCAAAAGGTGATAGGTTGTGAGTGGTACAGAGATTATTTATAAAAATATGTTGGAAATATATTTAAAATACGTTTTCGAAACAGTTTCTAACTCTTAGACAATAGTTACAAGCAAATGACAGTTGACGCTTCGACGCGATGTTTGACGCTTTGACACGGTGTTCATATATTTTTCTTCAATACAATGGAGTATAAAAAGGTTTTAGTTATGATAAAGGTAGAAATATTTATTTAGTTTTATGTAGGTTAGTTTTTATCTTAATTGAGCTTGGTAGATGATGCTACGAGGGTTCTAGGCTTATTTAAAAAAAAATCACATACAATCTGTGTATATGTTTGAGTGAGTCTGTGGATAGTTTGGATTCACAATTGGAAACGGTAGTTGAGGCTGAAATCGGGTATCAGTTTTAATAATTTTTTTCACGTTTAAAAATACAATTGAAACCAGTGGTAACCAATTTGGTGCAGACGAAGTTGCACGGGTCAGCTAGTTTTATAATAATCTATAAAAAATATAATGTATAGTAGTAATGTTAAACTTAGAATTAAAATCAAAAACGCTTTATTCAATTTAGGCCCTGAGCTTATTTAAAACAGCCCAGTCTTTGAGAAGAACCGGCAAGAAACGCATATCATCTTCATGCCCTTATTCTGCCTAAATAAAGTACACAGAACATGGCTTCTTCTTCCACTCTCCTCTGTCAAGTGTCATCTCCGTATTGACACCTTCTATACACATATCATTTTTCAGACAATCCATCCCCACACTTTTTCAGTCTTCCTCTTCTCCTATATCCGTCCTTTTAAGCTATTACTAGTTTTAGGATGAATGGATCGGCTCGTCCGGGGTAGTGCAACCGTCTCACAGAAAACCGACGTGAAGTAATAGTGCCGGAGGCGGCTCACCTCTCCTCACCTTCCCACTCTCCTCTTCCCTTCCTCACCCCTCCCTCCCCCAACACAGGCAGGCAACGCATCTGCGACTCCACCGGTGTTGCAAGTGTCTAGGGACGCTGTTGATCACTTAACATCAGGTAACACATCTGTTCGTTTGCCTCCTATGATATAAAAAAAGGAATCCGTCCACTTTCATACTCAAAACTTTTCTTGTTACACGACTTTCGTTTCTTGTCATAACATGCTTGTACCATGCTAATCTATTAGTACTGAACTACTCTGTAACTGGTGCTATTTTTCTAGTCCGGTGAAGTTGTAAAGGCCTTGCAAGACCAATATCATAGTCAGTTAAAAAAAGGTGCTATTTTTCAAACCTTTTTTTATATATATCATAGGAGGCAAACGAACAGGTGGGTCACCTGATGTTTAGTAATCACCACCAGTCATAGACACTATCAACACCAGGGGAGTGTTCGGGGGAGAGGGAAATAGGAAATTTGGGAGTCGGGGAGGGGGAGGGGAGAGGCAGGTGGTCTTCCGCCGCTCTCTCTGACCGAACGAAACTCAACAATGCAAGCACTGTTACTTCATGTCGGTTTTCTGTGAGAGGGTGGTACCATCCCGGACAAACCGACCCATTCATGCTGAAACCATGTAATAGCGTCAGCTTGGCTCTACCACCTACAGTCTTCTGATAGGCTCATTCTCAATCGTAGTCATTTTGGTTACACCACACATCCGTCATAACAATGACGTCTCTGCCACATGTAATCTTTTCTCATCCGTCTTTCTCGCAACCCAACAAATTCATATGGTACTACGACTGGTAAACGAACTCGATCTAGTTTATGTCTTTATACGGCATATTTTTACATAAATGCATTACATTTACAATCGTTTTTAGCGGTTGTACAGAGTTAGGATGTGGGTGAGGGCAAAAGGCTTTTAAAAAAATACAAATCATACGATTGGTTACTATAACAGGGCTAACAGAACTGAGTTTATTTAGATTAATATTCCTTATATATTATATTATATATATATAAGGATAATATATATTTTTCTTTTTTTTTTTTTGGGGTGTAAGGGGTGTCGAGTAACATCTTAAGACTTGAGACACCCAAGCCAACCTCACCTGTACATGGTGCACCTTGCTGAATAACGAACGAGGCAATGGCGAAAGCGGGGGTTTTACAGCCCGACTGGGTCGCAACCACCATGCATACGACGAAAAAGCCCGTCATAGTGACTCGCTTCTGCGCGTCGCGTTTCGGGATCAGCCTGTGCATATCCAGTACCGGGTGACTTTCGTCATTATGGCCGGCATGACAGCGGCAACCGGCGATGGATAATCTGTCTCTCGGTGGTTGCCGATGTTTTTGGATTGTACTATGCTTAACATCAGGCATAGTGCAGTCACTATGTCGTGCTTCGATAAAAAAAAAATAGGTTACATTATAATAATGAAACTTAATCTAAATGGATACATGTTTAAATTATTTCTTATCTCTAGTTAGGAAATACTTAGTAGCTACTTATGTGTAATGTAATGCATGTGAATGCATTACGGCGACGTGACCGTTGTCTTAGTTGAAATGCTTAATAGATGTAATGGGATGCGTGTGAACGCATGATAACGATATGATGTATATCGTTACGGCGACGTAACTACAGACAGGGGACTATTTCCATACATCATTAACGTTCACGTATACTCGATAAACTTAGTGACAGAAACACAAAACAGTGACTAATTAATAAAATGACTAGAGACACATCGCCATACAGATGTCACGTGTGAGATTTACAAGGGTTAATTTGCCTTAAACGGTATGACACCATAGACATGTATATGGATTAATATTACAATTGTCGCATTTTTCTAATTCATCGAGTATTTGTTTTGTATTTTATCTTATAGCTTATGCCCGCGACTTCGTCCGCGATGAATAGTTATTTTGGGCTTACGCTAACACGTAGCGGAAGTTGTCAAAAGGAAAAAAACGATTCTGACACTTTTTTGATTGTTGTTGCCTATTGTCCTATTGGTCTTAGCGTGTAAACTAGTAACGCTCGAGATTAGCGCGTTCAACCAAACAAATAAACCCTTCAGCATTATAATAGTGGTATAGATTACTACTCTTTTCTCGTACTTAACTCGAACCATCGAAACTCGAAACAAAAACTAAGGTACTCTGGAACATATGCTTTATGTTTTTCTTAGTGAGATTTTGTTGTGAAGTACAGTACTTTGACAGTGATGCGTGTTCAAAGAAACATACAGACAGACAGACAGACAGATAGTCAGACAGACATTTCTAAAAATGACTGAGATGTATTTTATTCCTATATATTCCTATACACCTCCAACAATTTTTTTCACGAAAAACAAAAAAGTACAGACACATTACATTTACATTCTTATTATATGTATAGATTAACGACTAGCTATGCTCGCGTATCTGTCCGCTTGAAACTTAATGCAAAAATCAGTGACTAATCTGAATATATTAAGTCCATTTACTTATCTACTTTTCTCTCGTACTTAAGTCGCGTCGTGATTCAAATTATAATAACTTTTGATAGATTGAACCGATTTTAATGAAACCAAAACTAATTTTTACTTAAGGACATGCTTTATGATTTTATTATCTTATCATGAACGCAGTACTTTAGTAGTGATGTGGGTTTAAATATACAGACAGACAGACATTTCTAGACATTATTGAAATGTATTTTATTACTCATTCCAAGACACATGCAACGTTTTTTTTTTCAAAGATCTAAAAAGGACAAACACATTAGATTTACATTCTCACTTTTTTACCCTGGAACTGACTAATAGCGTAACAAGGCCTTAACAGCTTCACCGGACTACTAGTACCAGATTAGGCCCCCCTCGGCGTGGAGCCCTTGAGTGCGCTGCTCGCGCGAAACAGTGACACAAAATCTTACATGACTGCAACAACATTACACGTGCACGCAACACGCTTACACATGAAAGTAGAAAGGTTTTGTTTCTTTCCCTTATCGAACTGAAAGAGTTTAGAAAATTATCCGATACGAAATATATACAAGAGTTGTTGAGGTATGTATGCTTGGTACTCATATATGTTCCAACAACTCATATATGTATGAATAGTTAGCTTGGGTCAGCTCAGATACGTCGCGAATGTTTTGGAACTTGTGAACCTATTATTTAAAGATTCTTATAAAAAATCTACATGAAGGCTATGTAGTTAATATGTAATTAAAATGTAAAAACATATGAAAAGATTTTTACATTATTCATGAATAATTACAATTATCTGACAATAGCCACTTGGCTCATGTGTAAATCTCTGCAAGCAAATTAACAGAATGTTAATGATTTTAATACATCAACGAATTTAATTTTGAAATACCTATTCCAAATTCAAATAATTTGTAATACATACACATAATATTTTTGTTTATTACAATTGTAATTCTTAATTAATTCAGTTACAATCAGTTTCTAAAACAACGGGACTCTCATTGGAAATAATGTTATTTAATTAAACCCAGCAGGGTTATTTTTCAAAATGAACAAAATTGTTTCGCTTTTAATCTATACTAATATTATAAAGAGGTAAAGTTTGTCAGTTTGTGACGTTATAGGTATTAATCTCAGGAACTACTGGTCCGATTTGAAAAATTCTTTTAATGCTATATAGCTCATTTATCGAGAATGGTTATAGGGTATATATCGTCACGCTAAGACCAATAGGAGCGGAGCACCAACGAAGAATGTTTTAAAATCGGGGTATCTTTTCCTCTTGAGAGTTTCCGCTGTGTGTTCGAAATAACGTACATCTTTTATCCACGCGAATGAAGTCGCGGGCAGACGCTAGTATGAGTTATATTCCGTCGAATATGACGTACTTTAAGGCTTACCATATTCTATATAAAAGTTTTAAATCCCTTGCACACCAATATAATAACTAAAATATCAAAAATCCATTTATTATCTTACATAGTAAGTTTCTGCGACAATAAAATAAGGATTTCTTTTTTGCTTTTATGCGTATTTGTTATTTATACATTTAAACTTGCAATTTTTGTATATTGTTATATATTCAGGATATCGGAAACGGCGTCAGCGATTTACGTGAAACTTAGTATGTAGGTGGAGTCGGAGACGATAAATCGATCTAGCTAGATTTCATTCATAGAAAACTTTTTTATCTGAGTTATCAGACAATGAAAAAATATAGCTAGAATATAAAGGTATATTTCGCCGCCGTTATCAAAACAAAAATAGCTAAGATGGAAATCGATAGCTTTGAAAACCCTTCTAACCACAGTTCGAGTCCGATTGACAACAAAAGAGATACCTTTTTTAATTTCTTTCTTGGTAAACAATGCTAATTTTGTGAGGCAATCCTAACAGTTTGTTTTAGTTAAAAAAATAATTTTATCATTACAATATATTGTAAAAGATAGATGATAGATAGATAGATAGATATATGTATTTTATAAAAAATACTAATTTTGTGAGGCAAACCTAAGAGTTTATTTTGATTTAAAAATGTTTTTAAGGAACCGAGCTAGGCTCGGTCGTTCAGGTACTAGGAGTTAATAATGAAATATGGATTTTTCAATAAAATAAATAATATTACAATTATTTATAAAAAAAATTACCTGCTAAGTAAGAACCAAAATCCGGTAGAAAGCTGAACGAATGACACAATAGTGTGGTGTTTATCTGATGATTCAAATCGGGATGCGACTTTTCGGCACTTATATGGCGAGAAGCCACTAGTTTCCCAGCACCGGTAACAGTATCATTCAATAGGTCCATTTTAAGAAGTAGTCCCACTGTAAAATTTTAGTGATTGTTCACAGTATATTTATTAACTAAATTGAGGAATGTTATGTTAGGAAGTTGCGTGTTATATCATCTTCGACGCGCAGTAATACGTGTGTCGTTCGGACGCCATCCGTATACACTGTCGACCACGAGTTGGAGACTGCGCGTTGCCTTCACTTTCTTTCGACATTTCTGTGGCCTGCGCAATACATTAATGCTGTACCACAACTTTCCGTTTAAATTATCCTTCGAGCTGAATATAATGTGTCATGTTATCAGTTTACTTTTGCTACTGATAAAGTTAACCTAGGTACGATAAGATAATCGAACTCGTATGTTTATCATAACATGTGGGATGAATATGATAGTAGTCACGATATCGCAGTGGCCAGTTTATCTTCTTACGGCCAACAGATGGAAAGAAGAGTAAAGTGACATCCATTGTTTTTTGATGTTCACATCTATAGGTGCACCCTAAATCTGTTCTTGGCTTGGAGACATGGCAACGCAAAGCATGAAAATACACTGTTAACGAAATACTCAAAAACAGTTGCAACCCTATCTACCCCTATCTGTATAAACATAAGATTCAAACTGTTTGGTCGGCCACTCGTTCTACTAGTGATAGGCGGTACGCGCCGACGACCTAGCGCCTTTTGATAAATGCCGCCAATCTTACCGCGCCTGCGACTAGTTGAATTTTCGTATTTTGTATTTAATGAAACTGAATATTTATGTACTAAAATAAATTAACAGTCATTATTTTATAGAACAAAATTTGTAATGCTTTATCTTTTCATTATGCCATAACTGATTCCTGTCGTAATCTTTTCTTTTAGGCATACAACTTATACAAAACAATTTCGCTGTTTCACATCTGCCAGGCGTCCCGTGACGGCTCAATTTTCTTTTAAATAAAATATTTGACAGTAGATAGTTTTACTAATACATATTTATTTATTTCCTACTAGAGCGCCCGGCAGACGTTGTCGTACTCTAATTATAAAAATATCCTTTACAGATTATATACCAAAACCTTCCTCGTGAATCATTTTATCCACTGCTGAAAACCACATGAAAATCCGTTCAGCAGTTTTGGAGTTTATCATGGAGAGACAGACGCTGTAGGGGACTTAGTTTATAGTATGTAATGATGTATTCTTGAAATAATTAATTTATTTAACTTAAATTTTTATTTTCTTTTTATGTTGTTTTTCTGTTAATTATAAGCATAAGTGATTAGTACATGATACGTGATGAGTAATACACTGATATAAATAAAACATGCTTTGTTTACTTGCAAATGAACTACTAGTATGTAATAACATTTTATGTGAATTATAATTAATAACTATTTAGCAAATCGTCCCAGCTCCGCATATATACAATATATAAATTTATATTGAGTTCCATCTTTACCGCAATCATAAGTACAGTTTATCAAAGGCATAGAAGCTACGTAATAATCGGGTTTCGCGCAATTTTAAATTTGTTATATCTTCTAATATATATTCATTTGAATAATACTATGAAATTCTTAATTGGTTAAGGATTGTTAATATCCTAAAAATAGCATATCAAATAACCATTTTTAATAATAAGTAAGGGTACAACAGAATACAAAGATAAAATACTTGCTTATCCTTTGGAGATAGATATATATTATACACATGGAGTTTCAGGAAGAGCTTCTGTAAATGATAGTGAATATTGTTTCAAAATCCAGAACTAGAGAAACATAGAGATATAGATGATAAGCAATTTTGTTTTATTGTATTTATAGCTAAATATATTTAAATTATAATTTACAGTTTATTAATTGCTGATAAAGGTTACTATAATTCCACATAGAATAATATTTTCTTAGTGTAATTCTCAAATAATTATTCTAAGTCACTGAGTTATTGTCTACCGAATACATCGAAATTCAATGAGTCTAGATAATATCGGTGTTAGTACAAAAAAAAAACATATTGAATACTCGCTTCAAAAAGTTCACGTTTTAAATGCACCACACTCGCTGAATGTTCGCCATCTTGCTCTTTTGTCTCGCTTTAGTTAGGTTAAGTTAAACTTGTGAACAAAGGATAACGCGAACTTGCCTCAGGCGAGCGCGGTGCATTTAGTACGAAACCTTTTTAAAGCAAGTATTTAACACGTATTCAACTTTTGTAATAACACCGATCATATTTTGTGTTCGTTCATTGTATTTTTATAATGTCCTCTGTGAAATAAAGCTTTATCTCTTAGTACAGTAATTTGTTTTTAGTAGAAAAACAAAAAAAGAAATCAAAAACCATCGATAGAGTCTATCGATCGCAGACATCATTAAGCCCTTCCGTGTTGATGAGGTAACAACTTACGCTTACCATCTAACCGACCGACTTCATGCTTCACTTATAACGGGTTTATACATAATTTACTTACCATATTATGATCTAAAATATAAACGCATAAGTGTAACATATAAACAGATTAATGTGAGATTTTGATGGTTATCTGTAAATAAGAATTAAGTTTAAAGAACTGAAATGTAGCTCTAATTTTTGGAATATTTTAGTTTTCTTTTTAAATTTACTTTTGGCAATCAATCTTTCAGGGTATTACTGCCATTGTCACGTAGTCAATAATATTACAAGCGACGTACGATCATTTCAATATTAAGCGTCGTTTAAGTCAATGTTCTAACGAGATGGTGGATCCCTTGTTAGAACCTTCCAGGGAGTTTTTGTGGCATCTCAGAATTTCATGCTCCGTTGTATTATTTTCCATTCACTTCACTTACACAATAACAATAAACTAACTATATTATTTAAAATACCAACAAATTTACAAAATATAGAGTCAAATAACACAACTTGAGACACCCAAGCCAACCTCACCTGCACGTGGTGCACCCTGCTGAATAACGAACGAGGCAATGGCGAAAGCGGGGTGGTTGGGTTTTACAGCCTGACTTGGTCGCGACCACCATGTATTTGGCGAAAAAGCCCATCATAGTGACTCGCTTCTGCGCGTCGCGTTTCGGGATCAGCCTGTGCATATCCAGTATCGGGTGACTTTCGTCATTATGGCCGGCATGACAGCGGCGACCGGCGATGGATAATCTGTCTCTCGGTGGTTGCCGATGTTTTTGGATTGTACTATGCTTAACATCAGGCGTAGTCGTGCTTCAATAAAAAAAAAAAACAAGATTATGAATAAAATATGAAATTCACTACATGACAGACTAGAATCCTGCCAAAAACTCCTATTTTAGAAGTTTTTAGCAACGGTTTTACTTGGACTAATGTAGACTTTATCTAACCCTCGGAAATAGTACTTTTTTCTGGATGAAAGTATTGGTATTTCTGTATCTTAGGCAACGTGATCGGAAATTTTCATGATGATTGTTTGAAAAGTTGAAACGTAAAGGCATGACAAACAAACTCACACTCGCATATTTTATAATATTGAATTTATTTTTTAATATAAATTTATTGAATTTATAGTATTGAATTGAAAGGGGTTTTAAGCCTCAAATATGACCGCTTACAATTCCACCGGTGGTTTCGTACTAAGGAAAGAGAACGAGACACGGGAAGCACCTCAGCCTCAGATGTTCGAAACGCCCCCGGAGGATCCAATAGTAGTAGTCGCTCGGTGCACAAGAATCATGCTGGAGGAAAAAATACTCGATAGGGTAAAAACTATCTCGAGGATTCTAAATCCATCAGTGGTGGAAAGCACTAAAGCGACACCTAAGATCAGATGGACGAACGGGGTTCCCGGCTGTGGAAAGACTACGTGGTTGATTAAAAACTTCAATGTGGAGAGGGATGCTGTAGCGACTACCACAACCGAAGCGGCAAAAGACCTACAGGAGAAACTGGTGCAGGCACACGGCAAAAAAGCAAAAAAGCGTGCACGCACCATGGCGTCCATATTAGTAAATGGTTTCAGAGAGCATGATAAACGTCCAAGGTTAATCGTGGATGAGGCTCTCATGAACCATTTCGGAGCAATCCTGACTGCCGGTCGGTTGGCGGAAGCTAGCGAAATTCTCCTCATTGGAGATATCAACCAACTACCCTACATCGACCGGGAAAATTTATTTCGGATGGTATATACCAGACCAACGGCCGTAGCCAGTATTGACAAACAGCTCACTTGCACTTACAGGAACCCGATGGATGTAGCCTATGCACTGAGTCAAGTATACGATGGTATATATTCACCGAAACCGATAATAAGATCTCTGAGCGTCAGGGGTTATCAGGGCGAACGAATACCCTCAAACACTCCCGATACTCTCTTCCTGGTACACACACAGGAGGAGAAAAAAGCCTTGATTAAAAAGGGCTACGGGGTAGGGGAAGGATCGCGCGTTCTGACAGTCCATAAATCCCAGGGACTGACCTTCAAATCGGTGGTGATCCTGCAAACAAAGAGCAGAAGGGTACAAATCCACGATAGCGTTTCACATGCTATAGTGGCAATATCTAGGCACACCGACACCTGTGTCTACTATACCGACGTGACTGACGACGCGATAAGTAGGTTCATTCGTCGGGCCGTGGACGCTCCGGCAAGGGATATTGTGGATTACAACCTAAAAATGGCCATAAAGAATGGAAATGCAAGCGCTATAAAAACAATAACGTCATTAAAACAAAAAAAAAGTTAATAATAATTAAACAGTGATTATTTAATAAACTACTAATAATAATAATGTATATATATATATATATATATATATATATATATATATATATTATATCACGGATACGATTTTTACGTAAAAAAAAAAAATACATATAAGCAAAAAAAAGGTGCGGACCAAGAGTCTGCAGACTAAAACAAAATATAAAAAAAAAGCCTCAAATATCACATTACGACCACCATTAAGTGTTGGACCTTTTGATGGGATTTTAATCTTTAATGTAGTAGATTTTATATTCTATTCGTAATCTTGTGTTGTTTCATTCGGTATCTTGTAATATTGGTGGCATATTACGTAACATAGTTTTCTTGTTGTGCATATAAGTGAAGTAGATGGAAAATAATACCACGAAGCATGAATTCTGAGATGCCCCAAAAATACCCTGAAAAAAAAAAGTAGTAACAAGGGAGGACCAACATCTTATTAGAACATTGAAATTACATATTGGAAAACACTTGTAATATCATTCATTACTGATAATGGCAATAATAATATTTAAAATTAATTGCCAAAGAAAAAAGATGGTACTTTCGTATTAAGTGCGCCGTGTTAGCTGACCGCTGCCATGGCAATCTTGCGTTATCTTTTTTTGCAAATGTAACCTAACCTAACCGAATTCTTTTTCCCATTTTTTCCATCTTGATTTGGTTAGGTTCGGTTTGAATTACGAAATAAAGACAGTTACAAAAAAGTTAAAATAAACACTATGATGACGTTTCGAGGTTATACCACCTCTGAAAAATCATTGTTGTTTTTGTATATTACCAACTTGATGATTTTTAAATTAAAACAAAACAGTTTCATCTCAGGTTGGTTACATTAGGTTGACTTCCGAAAAAAATAAATCAAAGCCGGCCGGGGTAGCGGTCGACGAACGCGGTGCATTTAGTACAAAAGTAGCAAAAAGAACAAATATCGGTTATGTATACGGTGCGTCGGTTGCTCAGAGCAAGAATAACTAAACGTGACTGACAACGAAGAAGACAGCTAGAACCAAATTATTTTTTTTCCCAACAATAATAGACCATTTTGCCATGGTTATCGTCATACTTTACAAAATTTGTATAAGTACAACTGCAATAAAAAAACGTTTTGAACTATTCATATAACAATCGTTAATGGATCTTAAATATTTTATTGAAAGCATTATCAACACTTTAAAAACAACAGTCGAAGAACAATGTTATCTGGTACCCAAAGAATGCACGATGACACTGACGCTGTAGTAAGGCTTGACTGATCTTACACAGGCAACAAATCTCAGCAATAAACAGACTAAAAGTTTAGACAGTAGCAATATTTATAGAGGATATTCTGCTATCGATTCTCATCCTAAAGCAATTGAAAAAAATAGGTGCTTAATATTTGACCTAATTATCTAGTTATACTAAAATTGTGCGCAATCCTCTACGTTTCTATATAAAAGCACAGTTTAACTTAGGTTTTCTTTGTTGTTTAGTAATGTTTGTTTTGATATTATTATTTTATATGTCAAATGTGACCATCAAGTATTATATTAGGTCTTTACCTATGAAATTGCTGTTTTGTATGAAAAAATTTAACGATTTTTTTTCATGTATATTTTTATTTTTATTAATCGAAGTAATCACCCATGCAATCAATGCATCTTTGCCAACGCAGTGGCAGTTTATGCCCTTCTTAAAGAAGTCAGCTGGACGGGAGGCAACAAATTCTTCAAAGGCATTTTGTACTGCATCTCGGGTATTGAATTTTTTTTCCGCCAAGGAGTTATCGAAATTCTGGAAAAAGTAGTAGTCTGTAGGCGCAAGGTCTGGTGAGTAGGGCAGATGACGGAGAACTTCCAACCCCAGTTCTTGCAACTTGGAGACCGTCTGCTGTGCAGTATGAGGTCGCGCGTTGTCATGCAGGAGCAGCGGAGACAAACGATTGACCAATGTTGGTTGGAGATGTGCCAACTTCTCCATCATTCTGTTCAGTTCTTCACAGTACACATCTGCAGTTATGCTCACCCTGTTTGGTAAGAAGCTGTGATGAATCACACCGGCACTAGACCACCAAACAGTGACCATCACTTTTCTAGGGGTAAGTTTTCGTTTAGGGCATTGTTTAGGTGCTGAACCAGGATCCAACCAACTTGCTGAGCGCTTGCGGTTATAAAAACCGAATCCATTTTTCATCGCAGGTAACAATGCGATTCAAAATTACGTCATTTGTATGTCTGTTGAGCAGTGCAAGACACGTCTCGACGCGTACTTCATGCTGGCGATCATTGAGTTCGTGGGGCACCCATTTGTCAAACTTTTTTACCTTGCCAATTTGACGCAAATGGACCAATATTGTTTTGACGCTAACGTAATTCGGTCGTAGATTGTGTATCATCAGCTTCCACAATCGCCTTTAATTCGTCATTGTCGACCAAAGTCTTCGGACGACCGCGAGGTTCATTTATCAGGTCGCAATTCCCAGAACGAAAGCGAGCTAACCAATAACAGGTGGTGCGTTGGTTTGTAGTGTTAGCTCCGTAAACGTCGTTGATGTTGCGTGCCGCTTGTGCCGCGTTGCTGCCACGACGGTACTCATATTCCATAATTACTCGAATTTTTAATGATGATGACAAAAAAGATTAAAATGCGATAAAGATGTAACATTAATCCATAAACAAATGACTACTTTTGGAAAAAGAATTCCATATTTTTCAAATCTAATTAATTTGAAATTAGAATTCTTAGCGAAACAAATATTTGATTTGAAATGGCCCGTACTGCAGAATGGCAATTTCATAGACCTATTATACCCTAGAATACTTCGAGTCTTTAATCTTTAACCTGATGTATGTATGTAGTAATTATAAAATTATAGGGTAATTTGTACCCTAGTTGGGTAAGAAACGGATAATAAATTTCTTAGTCTTATAAAAGAAATTGAGCTGTCACGGGACGCCTGGCAGATGTGAAACATCGCAGTTGTTCGAATCGAATAAATCACAAATTCTCGAATACTCAATAGGTATGCGAGCTCAGTGCGGCAAGAGAGATTCGCCACGCGAACAGTAAGGTTTACTCGCGCCTATGGATTTTTCACATCAAATTATATATATTTCAAACTAATTGTTACCCGGAACTTCGTCGGCGTTGTTTCTTTTCTTAACTATATATTTTATATACAGAGAAAAAAGAAGATTTTGTGTTAAAAATCTTGGTAAACAGTACTATCTATTTATTTCTACTCTCCTGCGTATGCACACCACACAGCTTGCCCCACTCCAGACGCTTAACGTGTAACGTGCGCTTATAAAAAACAATGTACTTTCTTAAAATTTATTAGCTCAAGATACATACTTACTTCGATAAGAAGCAAAAGTCTATGAAGTAAAATTAAAAACGTATTCGAAATCTATCCAGTATTTTTTGGATGTACGTAGGACAAAGATTATTTTATATGTATATTTATAAGATTTAAAAGAAATAAAGTTATACATGTATTTGTTATTCATATAAAAAAATAGGGCTGTAGCGTATAATTGGTGAAAGTACTAATTTTGCAGCCAGATCTTAGACTATAGGAATGAAATAACCTGTGTAAGTTTCTTCTCGGGACCTCTACCATCCATTTTTCTGCTTGCATTCTATTCCTTAGCGTTGCTGTATTTCGCTCCAAAGGCGAAACATATAAACGTATTGTAGTCTTGCGATTTTTCTCACATTGCCGTAGACTACAGTAAGCAATTGGGATCTAGTGCATTAAATAACTGTTTACTAGTTTACTTTTTTCGAATTGACTACGCTATTGACCCAGCAAGCTTCACCGGACTACGTTTCTAGTTTACAACATCAAATAAAATCAAATCAAAGTTTTATAACTATATTTTAATAGCGCCTTACAATATTTTACAAGCAATGGAGTATTTAGTAAGAATAAATAACACCAAATAACATATGCGCTAGGGTTTATGGATAATTTAAAAATATTCGTTCTTTAGCATTATTTATTAAGCAAAGATTTAATCATTATGTCATGGTTATATAAGTGTTTATTTAGATTAAGATAAAAAACACGAATTTCTTTCCATGGATCTTTGTGGTAAATGTAAAAGTGGAATGGGTTTTAAGTAAAGTGTTGGAACATATTTTTATATAATCTATATGATTTTTTATAACGCAAAGTGCATTACAATGCACATGCAACTATGTCTGAACCAAATTTATAAATTTTACAAGGTTTCAATAAGGAAATACAGAAATTTAATGACGTATACTCGTGAATATGACGCAATACTTATATCGGTATCTTAATTAATATATATGATAAAAAATGTTGTTTAAAGAGCAATAATTACAAATTATAAGTAAGAATCAGAGTTGTGTTGTGTTTTAGGTACGAATGTTCTTTATAACGAACGCAACGTTAAACTAGTATATTGTGTATTATTTATGGTTGAACAAACTCCGAAGCGTTGTAAATACGATAAAAACAACGGTATTATAGTAGGCGATGTAACGGTATCATTTCCAAGAATCATATAGTGTTATAAAACTAGACCGTAACTGAATTGTGTTTAATTTACAGTTATAGAGATTATCATAAGTTATGTTATTTGTTTCATTATGTAATACTAATATCATCTAACTACACAATTCAGATAATAAAAATAAAAATTGTATAACAATATTTATGGCCAGCGCCATCTATTATGTAATAGAAGCAATTACTTACTATTAAGTCTATACCAAAGTTACCAGTTTATGGGGAATTCTTCAAATTACGGAGAATCTAAGTTCGAATTGGAATTTTGTGGTAATATGTTGGGATTCTAACTTTTCACAATTTATTAATCTTGTTATAATTAAAAGATCATTAGTATATTAAATAATATATAAAACCTCGTATACAATGATTGAAATCGATACATCGTGAATTCCCTACTTTTTATTTAGTAGAAACTCTACATACAATACTTAGACAATAATTTTTGATGGAATCTTGATGGAATTAAATATTAGCAGATTATGCTCTAATACGTCCGACCTCTTACAATTTAATATATTTTTTAATAAAATAATGGATTTAGTCATTTGTAAATTTGTTCTTGGCTAGTTATGGCAGATAATCGTTTGGATTTTTTTTTGTGGCAACCAATCTTCCAGTACATATTATTACTACCAGATTTGAGTAGGTCATAATATTATAAGTTTCTTACGATCATTTCAATAAAATAACAAGATGGTGGCTAGACTCGTAAAATTTTCCAGTTAATGTGGCATGGCAGAATCCATGCTCTCTTGTATTAATTCCCGTCCACCTGTGCACAATAACCAAACAATATTACGTAAAATACCAACAATATTACAAAATATAGAGCCTAATACACAAGATTATGAATAAATTATAAAATCAACAACACGACATTGCTATATCATTGACCAACGTCGATTGAAATCCTACTATGAGTATGAATTGTATTTGAACAAAAGTATATAATTAAAAAGTAAGTAAATAATATAGGAGTTTGTTATGGCCTCCTTAAAATAGAACTCACTCATTTTTAAATTTATGAACAGCTTTTAGATGTGTTTCGGTAACTTTACTCCAGTTTCCAATCCCTCTAAGCCAGTGTTTTTCAACCTTTTTCATAATACGACTCCCTTAGTATGAAAAAATTATTTTATGTTACAAATATACAAGAACACTGCAACATTTTTATTTATTTTCATGATTAGGTATCGGTTGAGTATATAATGAAATCAATTAATTTTCAATGTGACTCATATTTCTCTATAGCCAAATTCTTTCTATTTTTTTGACTTCTATATCAATCTCATTTCCTTTTTTATCTTTCCTTATAATTCGGATTTCGTAACAAATTGACCATGTTAGCCCAGTTATTTACTTACACTTTCTTCATGAAATTTCTTTATTATATTTATTTTTTATTACTAAGGCTTCACTACTCTTGAAACCCACCTTATAGAATCGTGTGTCGCGTGTCACGAACGTGTCGCGACTTATACGTTGAAAAACACTGCTCTAAACTTTACGAATCACTTGGAAAACATCATCACTCTAAATCAGAAGAGATTGTTGTTAAATGTTTTTTTCTCGTACTGACTACGCTACTGACCTAGGAACGTCTTAACAACTTCACCGGATTACAACGTTAAACCCATAAAATATTAATTTAATGTTAAATTCACCTTGTAATGCCCTAAATACGTTTTTAGAATGCTAGACACCCGATAAAAATACTAACATTATAGATACCTATCTATGACATTATATAATTATCTTTTGCTCGCGGCTTCGCTTGCGTTAATGTTAATTAAATTTGATAATACAAATACCATATGTACTTTTCCGTACCCGTGAACGCCTATACATTATTTCATTATGGTCAGTTTAACAATTAAGACGTGAAATTTTAACAAACAAACAGACGTTCGAATTTATAATATTTGTTTGGGTATTATTAACACGTGGATAACTTTTAAACTGCGAAACTGATTTGGTTTAAATAACAGGTTACTAATTAAGTACCTTTAATATAAGGGACAAAATATCATATGAAATTTTATCTTTTGTTGAAGGTCAATAAACAGGAAATTTATGCTTTGTCTGAATATTAAATTTTATAACCCACTTAGTTATTTGTAGTAGATAAACTACATTATATACCTACAGGTTGTCAAAGCAGTCGCCATTTACATTTACTATGCTATTAATATAATTTAAATATGCTTTGTCTAAATATAAAGTCACTATCTAAGTATAAATTTCTTAAAAATGAAAACAAACTATAGAGATATTTGCGAACAAGTGTCACATCATTTTGTTTTATTTTACAAACAACAAACGGTGTGTTATTTAAAAAGTCAATGACTTTAAACTTATCATGTAATGAAGATCGATTTGTGTAGAATTGTAAATGTATGTAATATTTGAAATTATCTGTATATTTTTAAATCTTTTTCCAGTATAACATTATGTAAGCATATTGGTTACACTTATCAAATATAAATAAACCGCTTTGAACTAGTCTTATCACATCAAGGACTTTTACGGAATTAGACGCATTTAGTTGTAAGACACGCATGCCTACATCTATAAAAACAATTATGGCTCAGTCAACTTGATGTCAGCAACTGCGCATAGTCTGGAAAAAAACTGGGGGCATTGTCCGTTTTTAGTTTTGCTTGAACGAAACGGAGTATGAACAATAAATTCGCTAACACGTGGTCTGTTAGGGAAACAATATCAAATAATTGTTATATTGTCTAATATTTTAATAATATTGTAAACTAAACTCAAATGACCTTGTTTTAATACTTTATTTTAACAGGCATTTAAGATGTAGTACTTCTTATAAACCTTTATATTAAAACAATTTATTAATTATGTGTGTATCTAAATGACAAACAAGAATTCAATGAACACAAAGTTTTGAATAAAGAGAGAATACATAAAAAAACGAAGATAGCGATGGTTAAGGGATTGTATTTCTCCAAGAATCCATTTACCTGTTCGACCCTAATCGCAAAAATACACACAAAGATAACCGTATTTCTGTGTACGTTGTTGGGTTTGTGAGCTTGCTTGTGTTTATTTACGTCCATCATTGTTTGTATACAGCCCGGCACGACTGCGCATCTGAATACGTCATTACCCCCTCTCCCCGGAACCCCTCGGAGACCTGTCTTTCCTACGTTTGGGTCGCGCTGGCTCACTCGCTCATTCATTCGGTATTCGCAGACGTGCACCGCCCACCGTGTCGGTGAGATTTCTAGTCCTTTGCAAAGCTAATAAAATCCGTTATTCATCATTATGTTGAAAGAGAAGTCCAGATATGAAAATCGCCATACTACAGAACAAGATACTCGTCCCCTGCAATCAAGTAGACTGCCTGGTATTGAAGAGCTAACCCTTGGCCTGAAACAAAAGCTTCATTTACAAGCTCGAGCTCGTGCTGCACCTTATTACATTAGAAAGCAAGAACCTGTCGATCTTGTAGAAAGGTTATTGGAACAACGCGCCCTTGTAGCTGAGGCTGTTCGGAGGTTACAAGAAAAGAAACAACCGTGTCATGAAATCTCTGTAGATTCATAATTTATAAACAAAACATTTTTAATTGTGAAAGTGTGGGACGTGTTGTGAAATCGCTTGTGTGCAAGAAACGTGTCGGGTTACAATGGTGCTATATGCGGACAGCGCGACAGAAAGGGATGACCAGCTATGACGTGTCTCGCACGACACGAGTCACGAGAACGAAGCAAAATGGCCGCACGTACTCTACAATCATAATATTTATTTTTCGTATATAGTGACCTTATCTGATCATGATCAAAGTGCTGACTGAATGACGTAACTAGCCGTTAGTATTATTATGCATTCTATAAACTATTTATTTCATAGAAAATATATTGCGTCAGCCTTTACATTTAATAGATAATTTTACCATAACCAATTAGTTAACGTGAATTTAAAGGTTGTTTATGAAAACAAAAGCTTTAACGTTATTTATATAATTATGTAATAGTTTTCGACTGTACCCAGATAATCTCCATAGTTTCGTTAAATAAATTAATGACGCTATCACTACCATAGATACTTAATATTAATCTTAATTATTATGTAGGTACATATCTAGCTAGTTAATTCGTATTACTTATACAAGAGTGTGTAAAAAACTCGCTGACCTTCGATTTATTTTATAAATAAGATCGTCCCGTAAGTTGCAAATGTATATTTTAATAGTTGAATGTTTTGTATGAAAAATAATTTAGTATTTTCAATGCAATAAAGTGATTGTAGAGTTCACAGTATCTCAAAACACTCTTAAATATGTGGATACCTTCTAGCTAATTTAGGGGAAGTCGAATAACGTGTCGTCGCACAGCGATTTCAGAAGGAATCTACTTGTTGCTATTTCTAATATGCAACTTAGACAATTTATACCTAGTGATTTAATATCTCTACTGTTTCTATCTTTTTGTCTGTAGAAAAATTGTACCTAGAAATAATAATAAATGTAATATGACATGTGTGCATGTTTTAGTGCATTTTGTGATTTTATAGATAGTTTAATTTATCGTCGATCTTGTGATTTAGATAATTAAGTAATAAAAGGAATGAATTTCAAAGAAATTACATTTTTGAATTACGTTCTCAATTAGTATTAAGTATTGTACAAAAGTTTGAAGCAAAAATAGTAATCTACAATCTTTTCATCGTCAGATCTATTTTTCTTCTAATAAATAATGAAATTTAAATGCAAGTTTTTCATTTTACACATATTTAGATTTACCTAATAAATTTGAATATAATTGCACGATGTTACACAAATGGAGGATCTAATTCCAATACGAATTTGGATTTGTAATGGTATAAAATTCAGAATATATGTTTATTGCATATTTAATGAAACTATACTTAAAGATAAAAATAAAGTAAAACGAAACTATATTCTTTGAAGATATATAGTATTGTTATTGGTCATCTGAATGCATTAAATTAAAAGACTTACGGTCATAAAATTCTTCGTTTGTACACATTATTTATACATTGTTTTCAAAACAATTTTATTGTATTAAATTGTTCACGGTCAATGTCCATTTCCCAAACAAATGTTTGTTTTGAACCAATTCGTAAGTAAACAGACGAGAAGGTTAAATCTATATTAACATTTGTAAATTATATTATTTTAAATGTTATGATTAGGATATGAAATATAAACAACGAAGGCCACGTTTTGAATTAGCTGTACTTATACTAGCAACTACCGGTTATTATCAGTAAGTTTCGGGTATCTTGTTCTTTCTAGAACACATGTGAATAGTTGCAATTCGGTAGTATAATCTGATTAAAATGACAAAGTAATTGACCCGGTGATATTAATTGTTAGATTTTTTATGACTAATTCTATTCTAGAATTCTTCCAGCTGACTTTAAGATTTAGCTCTCCAACTGATTACTAGAACTTCATTCATTTTATTTTTCCAATCAAGACCCATACATCTATTATATTAGTTCCCCCTTATCCTTATGGACTACTTGCCATTTCTACCAAGATATAACAAATTTGGAGAATTTATTGGAGCCACGAGTTTGAAAAATTATTCTCATCTTCACTAGACCACAAACCATACAAATAATATACGGTTATGCGAACCCCGGATAATATTTTTGTTATATTATGATAATATTAAGGTTATTCAAATTAATATAAACAATGTTAAAATGCCATGTTATCGCGTAACTTGATTAACAATGTACAATGAGAGTTTCCTTCCTATGATTATTAATTTAACAATCGTATTTCGCATGTTGTATTCTTAGAAATTCCATGAGTCAATCACCGAAAATATAATATTATTTGTTCTGATAAAGAACATAATTACTAAATAAATTTCAAAGAAGCCATTTGGGACATTTTCGCTCTACTGAATTTTAAGATAACGGAAAATGATTACCCCTTCCAGCGTTTTCTAGATTGTACGAGGCTTTTATAGCTACGGGACACGTAAGAAATATCCTTTTATTATTTTAATGTGGAATGAAATTGTTTTATCAACAAGTATTTTATTTTTCGTATTCATGTTCTTCAGCATTTTTCGTATTCATGTTCTTCAGTATTTTTCGTACATCTAAGACAGCATTCGATCTGAACCCAAATTTATTTTTTGTGTAAATAAATTGAAAAACCAGCATCATCACAACACGCAATGACAAAATGAAGCCGATTTAATAAGATAACCTTTTTGAGTATTTAGCGTATTCATACCAAATTAAAAAAAAAAACTCATAAAGATAACAAACTCTATCGTGTAATTTGATCTGGATGAAATGTTTTCTTAGTCATCAGTTCCATATTAATATCCATGGAATTTTATACATACTCTATATAAATATCAGTATCAAGGCAGAGATTTCATCAAGTTTTGCAAATATCTTATAAGAGAAAAGTGAGCAGAAAAAATATAAGGGGATTATTTATCAGCCAAAAATAATTCAACGACAAACGGAACGAACCTGTATAGACCCAACTTAAGGTTCACTAGACTCCAGGAATAAGTATTTCTTAATATTCGTAATGTGTCTCAACAAAAGTTCTAGATTTTTTATTTCTATGGCTTATAATGATGGTTCAAAATCAAAAAGGTTTTAAATTTAGGCCCTGAGAAGGAACATATAGACCTCAATGATTAGCGATTCAGACGAGAAGAACTGGGAGGAAACGATCTATTTTATCTTTTTTCATTATACATTACAGAGCACAACGTATTTATAAATATATACAGGTACATTCCTTTTTCAGATGTCAGCATCGTTTACATATTCTGGATTTTTTATTGGTTTGTTGGTGTTGAATTGTTTATCATGACTAGAGTTAATAAGGAAACTCCGTGTATTAAAAATCTAGTCTACAGTATACTCTAATGCCTAAGAAAATGGAGGAAAAAGAATAATGACGAACATGATTTTTTAGTTAGCACGGAATCACTATGTGCTTAGGCTTACAAAGATTAGGAACAAATAGTTCGGTGAAGCTGTAAAGAACTTTTCAGGTCAACAGCGTTTACATTTCGAAAAAAAAAAATGATTAGGAACTTAACACAGTACAAAGTTCTAACTTTAAGGCTTAAGAACTCCAATTCAGAGGCCGTAATAAATTATAACAGTATAACAAATATAAAGAAAGTGCTACGAAAAATTATTAGAATAGAACAGAATGAAACGAAAAAGATTGCATTGCATGAAAGTCGCGATGTGCACGAATATTACAGAAAAATACCAAAAAAACAATGTGATCTTGTATGTTTTAATATACTGTGCTGATTTTTGCTTCACTAAACTAGTATCTGACCATTTATTTATTATACTCTTATTAATTACTACTCTATTCAACATTCATTTCATGTTTTACTTGATCTATAATTATCAAGTTCAGATACTTTATTAGAACCTCTAGTTCCTTATTACATTATGTAGGTACTTATTTCAATTCCCTTTTAATGAATTATAATTTGTTTATAGTACACAATATGTTAATTTGAAATCATACCATAGTATATCTCGAGTTGACTGAAATAAAGTCAAAATTATCGTGACACTTTAATTTACGGAAAATATAAGTACGTTTTTGCATCTTGCTCACTAAAAGTTCAGTGTAAAATGACAAACGAAAAGATATATACGGCTATTATTTAGACGCGCCAGATCGAGTCAAACATAGACACACTAATTGCTTCTGGATTTAAATTAGACGGCGTTGATTAAACGGTAGCAGAAACTCAAAGAATTCGTTCTCACAATAGACCAATTCTAAATGCGTGTTTAGTCTTATAAAAATAATTTGACTGGTGGAATGTTAATTCGAGGCCCACAGGTACGATGCCAGAAATGTATAATACCAACGAATTTTTCGGAATTTGCGTACATTAAATATACAATCGCATTATAATTGTTTATTAGGTGGTAGAGCCACGCTGAAGCTATTACAGGTTTTAGCATGAATGAGTCGGCTCGTCCGGGGTAGTAGCACCCTCTCACAGAAAACCAACGTGAAGTAACAGTGCTTGCATTGTTGCGTTTCGTTCGGTCAGTGAGAACGCCGGAGGCCCACCTCCCCTTCCCTGCCATCGCTCCTCCACCCTTCCCTCTACTTAGTCCTTCTCCCAAACGCAGGTTGGCAACGCACTTGCGAATCCCCTGGTGTTGCAAGTGTCTATGGACGGCGGTGATCACTTAACATCAGGTGACCCGTCTGTTTGTTTGCCTCCTATGACATAAAAAAAATCTACTTATGGAATGTTACATGACAGTAGAGATTAAAATATGCCAAATGAAGATATTAATTATCATTGGAGAGTATAATCTATTTATGTATTTAATATAAATCATATTTTAATACATGAGCGTGTCAAACTACATTATCAACAATAATCTGATTTTATCTTATTCTGATTTATAACTGATAACTAATTTTCATAATTATAAAATGATACATCCCTATTTGAATAGTATCGTTATTATATCCCTTATATTCCACCTTGCAAATGACAAGCGTAATAAAAAAATACGGACTGTAAGTACCCTGTGAGAATAGGTACCCAACGAAATTGTTGTCTAATATAATGCTTTGCATGTTTTAACGCGACATCTGACAGCAAGTAGCGGCGTTTCTTGCGTATTTGAATACTGCTTGATTTTGTTTTTTGTCTGAATGTAGATAGATCTGATCTAGATGTTAAAAAGAACATGAAAATTGTTTAATTGTTTGGTATAATTTCCTGCGTTTATGGGTCTATTCAGGAGACCCTGGTAAAATTGAGTGCGCACAAATATTGTCATTAAAAAAAAGCAGAATGGTATTTAATTAAATGAAAAATTTATTTATCTTATACTTACAATAAGTCTTATGTCCAAAGAAGAGATCTTAATCTAGATACGAGTATTAGTTAATTTAATTAGTTTTAGATGGATATTATTTCTTAAACGTGATTGGTGTTTCATTATATTGTACATTTTGTTTGTGTGATTTTGGCCACACCGGTCCTGTACTTTGATAGCCGATGTACTATTTCCATTTATTGCTTTGCAAGTAAATAAATATGAATGTATCCATTGAAACTATCTATTGGACGATCCTTCGAGTTACATTATAATCTGTCCTTATTTCACTATTAGAAACAAAAAACAATCACTATACCCAACACACTTTGTAACTTTACCGTATATATATAAAAAATAAGTTTCTTTTATGTTTTAATGGAGAAAAGGCTTTAAAAGAGATAAAAACAATTTTTACCGAATGGAAATGTTTTGAGTACCGGTATAGCACGATTAAAGAAAATAAAATAATGCAGAATGTAGGAGAAATGCTAAGATAGTGGTCGCTATTGCTAGAGCTAAAATAGAAGATGATTTGCACCAGTCATTAGAAAGCTCACAAGCACAAAACATTTGTATCGATTAGCAAAGGCAAAAAAATAAAAGAAATATTACATACATTAAATGTAAAAAAGACATTGGAAGAAAAATTATGACGTATGCTGATGATATAAAGAGTTGTTGAAAGGAATATTTTGAAAGTTGAATTTGAGCTGGTGAATTAGAGACTGTACCGTCCAATTTAGGTGTTGTGCAGTTGTGCAGATATTCGAAGATGAAGTATAGAAAGCTGCAAATGGTATGATGAGAGCGATGGATAGAACTGTAACAATTATGGAGAAATAAAGCTCATGTCACATAGTATGACGCTTTGAGAAAAGGTGATAGCGAGACAAATAAGTGATGAGACTGGAGTGACTTAGAATCGATTTGGATTTATGACTGTACGTGCGTCATCAGAAGCCATTGATCTGGAAATGGCATATGATCGAGTAGCTCGAGATGTTCTGTGATAAGCCCCGAAAAAGAAAAGAGTACTTGGGAAGTACTTACTATTTATTCGATATATGTACAGTCAAGCCAAAACACACGTAAGGTCCGAAACCAGAGCTATCGATATTTTCAATGTGGCTCTAGGTTTGCTCGGAGGTTCAAGTTCTGTCATTTAAAAATACAGTTAATAGATTATTATAATGAAAGGCGCGAAATGGTTAAGTATGAGTATATCAGAGGAAGTTCGAAAATTACACCAGGAACGTTTAGTTACCACCAAGAAGTTTAGGAGTAATAGGTTAGCATGGTACGGACATGTCACGAAAAGATTTTTTTTTTTTCCAACTGACTGCGCTTTTGGTCTTGCAAGGCCTTTACAGCTTCACTGGACTACAACCGAAAAAAGATGAAAACCATGTATCTAAAAACGTTTTATATTTTATTCAAAAACTTGTTTTTTTTTCTCGAACTGACTACTCATTTGACCTAGCAAGGTCTTAACAGCTTCACCGGACTACTAAGGCGAGCGCTTAAGGCACTCAGCCGTCATAACCTAATGTTGAGTAAAACTCTGTATATCGTAAATTTGGTGGTGTTTTACGAAATTGAGTTTGATTACTGTGCATAAGTGAAGTAAATGGAAAATAATACAGTGGACTATGAATTCTGAGAGCCACAAAAACTCCCAGAAAAGCTCTAACTAGACAACTATCTTGTTGGAACATTGAAATAATGACACGAGAATTTTATTGTATAATATCTGTTATAATCTCCATTGAAACAAGACAATGATATTGGCAAATGCTTCTACGTAGCCAAAATAAGAAAAAGAAGAAGAATGCCAAATGTATATAGTCTGTATATAACTACGTTTACAGAGAAAAAAAGTGGAATAAAAAAATAAATAGTGTATCATTTTCATATATTATTGAAAATAATATGTGATCTGGTGCTTTGTAAATAATGTTTGATGTCGTTAAAAATGTTTCTTTTTATTTATAGTCTGTTTACAAAAACAAAATACTCAATTTAAAAGTTTGCGGTACAATAACAATATACAATGTTCTGTTCAACACAAATATAGATACAGTAATTTATATCTAATCAGTATTCGAGTTATCGCTTCATAATACTGTTATAAATCTATTAACAAAGATAGTATAAACCACTTTATATCTAACAATGGCATCGACTTGGTCCATGGGTCCTGGTACATATGAAGTACCTTTATCCCTTTTCGCGACAAACAGAAAAAGATTGGCAGAAAAACTAACAAGTGGCCAAGTGGTATTGTTACAAGGGGGCGAGGATATAAGCCATTATGATACTGACGTTCAATATGTTTTTAGACAAGTAAGTACAAATGCATAAATAAATTATCATTGATATCATAATTATGTTCAATGAAATATTCTAGAAGGATCTTAGCGTATTACACGTCAACATGACTTTATCAATAAATAAATAGTAAACATCTAACATATACTAATCTATTTTTTCTACACTATTGAATAATAGCAACTGTATGTAATTATAATGTCAGGGACATATTTGTAATTTCTCTAAATCCCTGCTATTTGTACATACTGTATATAAAAAAAAAATCATATTTACCCTAAATTACCACAATATTTTCTATATTAGGAAGCATACTTCACTTGGGTATGTGGTGTTAGAGAACCAGGATGCTATTTTGCCTTGGATGTGACTACTGGGAAAGCTCACTTATTTGTGCCACGCCTCCCTGTTGAATATGAAGTATGGATGGGCAAACTCCTTTGTTGCAATGATTTTAAGAAAATATATGCTGTTGATGAAGTTCATTATGTGGACGAGGTAAATAAACTTGTTTACATAAATCATTAGTCTTTCATAAATAATATTTTCACCTTGAATTACTTAGTAATTTAAAATGGCAATTATAATTGTTGTCGTAAAATTGTAGTATTTAAAAATACTATAAAGTACTGAAATGTTTGTTCAAATTAAAAAATAGTAAATTCCAATTTAATATTTCTAGGTGGTAAAGTTACTCTGAAGCTATTATTGGTTTCAGTATGAATGGATCGACTCACTCGGGGTAGTACCATACTCTCACAGAAAACTGACATGAAGTAACAGTGCTTGCGTTATTGTGTTTCGTTTGGTCAGTGAGAATACTGGAGGCTAACCTCTCCTTACCTTCTCTATCTCCTCTTCCTTATCCCCATCCCCCAAAACAGGCTGGCAACGCACTTGCGACTCCATTGGTATTGCAAGTGTCTATGGACAGTGGTGATAACTTACCATCAGGTATCCCACATGTTCATTTGTCTCCTATGACATAAAAAAAAAATATATATTTCATGAATTATAAAGTGTTTTGAGGTATTTGATAACTATTTGTGAAGATTTACATTCTAATGATTATTAAAAGACAATATTGATTTTTGTAGGTGGTAGAGCCCCGCTGAAGCTATTTTTGGTTTCAGCATGAATGGGTCGGCTCCTCCGGGGTAGTACCACCCCACTCACAGAAAACCGACATGAAATAACAGTGCTTGCATTGTTGTGTTTCGTTCGGTCAGTGAGAGAGCCAGAGGCCCACCTCCCTTCCTCTTTCCTTCTTTCCCTTTCCTTCCCCTCCCCCTTCTCCCATATACAGGCTGGCAACGCACTTGCGACGTCCCTGATGTTGCTAGTGTCTATAGACGGTGGTGATCACTAAACATCACGTGACCCACCAGTTCATTTGCCTCCTTTGATATAAAAAATAAAAAAAAAGAATTTCTAATCTTCTTCACCATTACATATTTCATTAATGGTATTTTTTCCATATCAACAAAGTATTTCACAGATTGCATAATAAGCTTCAAGAGAATCAAAGTCCTGTCTTGGGAAATTTGTTGAATGCATCTTATAGTGATATTTAGCTCTTTAGAGATGCCATTACGCTTTATAGCTGTCGAAGGTGTTTGCACTAGTGAAAGGGTGGTTGGCAACACACCTGACACATGAATAATGACAAACCTCATTTCAATTGCCTCTTTTTTACAATAATTAAGTATTGTGCAGAATTAAAATAATGAAGATGAGATAATTGTATGAATTGTGTACTTCCAGTTACGAGATTTACTGCACAGCTTAAATCCAGACACATTGCTAACACTGGTAAGATGGAAAACATTATTTATTTTTCATTTGTGGTTGACCTAACTATTGCCATAATATTTACATACTGATATTGGAATGTTTATTCTAAATATTGTAAAGACTGTCAGTCAATATCTTGTTGAGTCATTTCTTTTTCAGTTGTTTAAATAAGCCTTCTAACTTAAGGATAATGTAGTTTGAATCTTCTGATGATTATTTGTTCTTTAACAATTTATTCAAACTCAGTAGGTATTTATAAATTCTTGTGATATTATTAAACCTAACAATATTTATGGATAACTTTATGAATGTATGTTATTTGAACATTTTAGAGTGGACCAAACACAGACAGTGGATTAACTACAAGGGAAGCAGTTTTCGAAGGAATCGATGAGTAAGCATTATTTAATTATATTTAGAATAGAAAATAAATAAATTCTAATACAAATTTTAAATTGAAATATTTTATTTGCAGGTTTAAAGTAGACAATGAGACCTTATTCCCAATTATTGCAGAATTGTAAGTACCATTTTAAAAGTATTAAAAATTAATAAATGCCCTATAGTCGGTTTTTTTTTGATAATACATTTTAAATAAACTTTATCATAAGATAAGAAAAAATCTTTTTGTAGTAATACAATAAAATCAATAATAGGTCAACTTGTTTACAAAATGAAATGAAACTTGGATATTACTTATACAGGTTTAGTTTTTACAATTTCTGGCTAACTTATAAATAAAATGGTCACATACCCAAAAGTTTTAACCAACTAACCATTCATTTAATTGAATTATATCTGTATCTGATCTGTTAATTAATATAAATACTTTATAATAAATTTACAATTTCAAGAAGAAAGTATTATACTATCATACACCAGAATTCCAGTAAAGAAGGTAGCAAATCCCTAACACTGTTTTATATTGTACTAACCTTTGCCCGCGACTTCGTTCGCGTAGAATAGTTACTTTGGGCTAACGCTAACATGCAGCAGAAGCTCTCTAGAGGAAAAAAAACCCTGATTTTTTAAACATTCTTCATTGATGCTCCAATCCAACTGCTCTTACCATGATGATATATAGCCTATAACTATCCTCGATAAATGAGCTATATAACACTGAAAGAATTTTTCAAATCAGATCAGTAGTTCCTGAGATTACCCCCTATAATGGCACAAACTCACAAACTTTACCTCTTTATAATGTTAGTATAGATTCACTATAAAAATTATAACACTGTAAGATGTAATTTCTAATGACTACATATTATGTTTTATTGTGTTACATATCCATAATTATAATCTATCTTTTTAAAAGCTGATCAATAAATACTGAAAAAAAGACTACTGGTATTATATGGACTTTGATGTCATTGTTATTAAACCCTTGGGACTTTTTATGAGAAACCTTGAAAACTTCAATATAATATTGTTTTAGGCGTGTTATCAAGACTCCGGAAGAAATTGAAGTAA
The DNA here is from genome assembly GCA_014332785.1 of Antheraea mylitta. Taxonomy (NCBI): domain Eukaryota; kingdom Metazoa; phylum Arthropoda; class Insecta; order Lepidoptera; family Saturniidae; genus Antheraea; species Antheraea mylitta. The sequence goes on along the minus strand of JACEII010000027.1, from coordinate 4,214,859 downwards.
TGCGTTATGTATGCAAAATATCTTCGGATGCACATAAGCAGGTACAAAACTCTTTATATCAATACTAGCCTCTGCCCGCGACTTCGTTCGCGTGGAATAGATACACCAACACTAACACGCAGCAGTTCTAAAAAGGACAAAACATCCCGATTTTGAAACATTTTTCATCTGTGCTCCGCTCATATTGGCCTTAGCGTGATTATGCCTATGACCATTCTCGATGAATGAGCTATATAACACTGAAAGAATTATTCAAATCGGACCAGTAGTTCCTGAGATTACCCCCTACAAGGTCACAACGTCACAAACTTTACCTTTTTATAATGCTATCATTATGTTATTAGTATAGATAAAAAAATTACGAAAGATCATGTAAATATAATATTAATAAATTACTTAATGTGATTATAAAAAAAACACGTATATAAAATATGTACGTAATGAGTAAAAATAATAAGAGGAATATCAAAAAATCCTCATAAAAATGCTAATAGGTTCCTAGTTGGACAATAAACAAGAGTGCTGGTGACTGTCGTTAAGTACCTAGAAAATACTCCTAAAGAGATTGCATAATATATCTTTGCTATTTCCACCTGGAAGCAGTTGATATACTGCTTTATAATCCTATTTTTTGTTTGTTTTTTTCCTCGAACTGACTACGCTATTGATCTAGCAAGGTTTTAACAGCTTCACCGAACTACACTATCTTTTGGCTAGCATAACAGAGTGAGAACACCGCCTCACGGTGATCACAATATAATCCAAAAGCACCGTGATTACAGATTATAATAAGGACAATAACAAATCATCAATTGTCACTGTCAGGACAGCATGCAAGCCACCTAGCAGCTGTATATACATTAGTTAATGCCAAAACGCACATATTAATAGAGTATTTGTGAGGAATGTATCACCATATGCATGTATATTGCTATTCAGTCCAATACAGATACCGGTAATATACGTAGTCCGGTGAAGCTGTTAAAACCTTGCTGGGTCAAAAGCGTAGTCATTTCGAAAAAAAAAACCCGTAATACAGTAATATTACGCCCCTTGATTATGCTTTTATTGGGAATATTATATCTGGTCAGGATACCAACGTAAAGCAGTCCGATTTGTATCAGGGATTTATTACATAGTATGTAGCATTTAGTTAGCTGAGTTCCGACAATGGTAAAGATGAATGTCAGTTCTGTTTGAAGATCTGTATACTATATTTTTTGTCATTTTTTGATATAGAGATTTTTAAACCAAATTTTTCATTTTAGTGAACGGTTTTTTAAGTATTTTCTTACAATTATTCCAGATAATTACGAACACAGATAAAACAAACATACATTTGGCAATTAATTTAAATTTATACAGATATTTAATTGATTTTTGACAGATATTTAATCTAAGACTGATTGCTGTAAAATACAACATAATATGCACCCTTTTCAATTAAAGTGTATATTACTATTTTTGCTTCTTTGCTAAGAGTTTTGTGGAAGCTCGCCTATATATATCTCGTTTTTCGTTACATTTCAAAATAAGCTAAATCCAATTTTAATCCTTCACATAATCCGTATTATTACAAAAAAGTTTAAATAAGTATTGAATACTTCCTTTATAAAAGTTTGAGTCGTATCGAATGTGCCGCGTTCGCGAACGTCCGACATCTTGGTTTTTTTTTCCTGTTTGGATAGGCTAAGTTAGACTTGAGAAAAAGTATAACATGAGCTTGTTGCGGCAGCGGTCAGCAAGCGCGATGCATTTATTAGATAAGTACCTAAAAATTTTTTCAAGCAAGTAATCAGTACGTATTTAACTTTTTGTAATAACACGGAATATGTTTAATCCTTTAAAGATTACCAGTTTTTATACACTGAGAATGAAATTCAAATTTTGCTGTCCATAAGGTTTTTAGTTTTTTTTTATGATCTTCATATTTTACATAATATAACGTAAAATATTAAGAACGGCTAAATTAGACTTAGCTCATCTGATATTTAACACATATCTCCCGTACCCTTTTCGATGCTACTGACAGCAACTACAGGATGTTCCATTTCTTTCGAGTATAATGTGCTAAATTACTTTATAAAACTCGCACTATATGCTCAATCGGAATGGTGATCGTAAATCAGGTGATGCTGTGCACTAAACCGGGTCGTATGGAGTACCAATGCGAATCGGTGTTCCTCGACCACTGCTACAGGATTGGTGGGTGCAGACACGTATCCTACACTTGCATTTGCGGCTCTGGCGATAACGGGGCTACACTACATTATGGGCACGCTGCTGCTCCCAACAGCAAACGTATCGAGGAACATGAAATGTGGTATGTGATGATCTGTATCATTACATATTAAGAAGGTCTCTGTTTGTTATTGTGCTTATGACTCTAAAACCCCTGAAACAATTTACATGATAAATTTTAAATCATATACGTTCATATTCTTTCAGAGAAAAGGCACTTGTCCCAAAACTTGATCCATATTTTCTATATATTGTGTTATGTATGTGGCGAATATTTTTTAATCATTAATATTTCATCACTCCTTAATGGTAAGCCGCTTTGTTACCAATTAAACACCCATATTTTTAATAATTAAAGTATGATAACTTTTTCCACAAGCCTTTAAATGACCAACAAGGCGTGAGCTATTCAGTATTCATATATTGAAGAATGTAAAGTTTTTTTTCTGTGTTATATCGCTGAAAGTTTTTGTTGACATTTTGTTAAACCCATGAGCAAATAAATGCAGCCTTTATTAAAACAAATGTAATCATTTATGAAGGCAAAAGTGTAATAAACTATTACAGAGAAAACAATATATACAACACAACTACACTGTGGTAGTACTTATACTAGTCTACGGTTGTAATCCTCTTGTAAATTTATTTTTTCTGTCGGTCACATAATAGCGCATATATACATATGTATGATAGAAACAAGGGGTGGAAGACTCTGGAAAGTAATTCAAATGCAATTTATAACAGTAAAAATGTTATAGGGAAGTCGTTTCGAAGCGTGTCATTTTGAAGACTTTTTTTTTTGTTTATTAACAGTTTTAATGTGTTCCTGTTAATTTCCAATTCCAATTTATTTTCCAGTTTATTCGACATGGGTGGCAATTATGCTGGGTATGCGGCAGATATCACATGTTCGTTCCCTGCCAATGGTAAATTTACAGATGATCAAAAACTTATCTACGAAGCTGTCTTGGCAGCTAGAGACGCAGTTATAAGGTAACTGGATATAAGTTTTGTTGCTTAATCAAGTTAAAAATAATTCTTTATGTAACTCAGAAACAACTTTACATCTCAAACATTAGAACCGTTACAGAAAATGTTACTTGAATAGCTGTCAAGAAACTTGCTCTAATTTAATTATCTTGTTCTCACTAATAATCAATAGTAGTATAATTGTATTTCTATAATTATCCTAATTTCCACAGTTTGTGATAGATTCGATCACGATTTTAATGACTCCTTTAAATCTATGTATAAGTGAATATAGTACTTGTGTTTAGTTGTTATTGATACCTTTGGACTTATCAATATTTTTTAGTTCTTAATTCGATCCCTTTACGTCATACTTTATGATTCTGACTACTAATCTACTATACCAGGTGAAAGGTTAGACACTCGCAGCATTCTACGATATAGCACTTCATGGTCACATTTAACATATAAAATAATAATATTAGATTAGATTACTATTTACTAATAAAAAACCAAGAAAACCTAAGTACAATGACCAGTGCCAAAAGCTACAATAGGCGACCGGGAGTTAATAACTATCGATAGTAAAATGGGCAATAAACCCTTTCGTTTTGTTTCTAGTGTTCCCACGTTCCCTTTCAAATGAAAGTGAAATCACCTGAAGGTCATTGAAACTCTGCCATAAAAATAGACCCGTTGAGGATTGTGTATAATATGTGTATTTTTTTAGACAATTAGGTCAAATATTAAACACCCAATTTTTTAATCGATTTAGAACGAGAATCGAGATAAATCAACTATGGTTTACTTATGACTAGCGGACACTAGTATTAGTAAAATTAAAATTACTAAAAGAAAATAATAAATTGTGTAGAGGTGTATGGAGCCGCAGGTGTATCTAGTTAATACGAGTACATCTACATGAACTTATTACAATTAGTATATCCATTTATCTTGCAATCGATTTTGCTTGATTTAAGATGATGATTTGAGATGTTTGTGTTTCAGGAACATGAAACCAGGTGTGATGTGGGATGAAATGCATTTGACAGCAAATCGAGCGATGTTGGAACATTTAAAACAGGGCGGTTTACTACAGGGCGACGTTGAGGACATGATTCAAGTTTGTATTTCCTAATATAATTGTTACAAATGGTTATATAGTGGTTGAATTTCGACCATAATTGATTTGAATGTATACACTCATTTTTTTTTATTTTCATCTTATTTTTGGCAACCAATCGTCGGGACTGTTAGGGTCATTATCAAGTAATAAATAATATTACAAGTGTCATATGATTATGTCAATGTTCCAACAAGATGGTGGTTCCCTTGTTAGAACGTTCCAGGGAGTTTTTGTGGTATCTCAGAATTCATGGTCTGTGGTATTATTTTCCATTCACTTTATTTATGCACAATAACCGAACTTTATTACGTAAAATACTACTAATTTTACAAAATATAGAGTCAAATAACACAAGATTATGAATAAAGTATAAAATCTACCACATGACATACTAAAATCCCTCCAAAACTTTTCTATTTATTTATTTCTTAATTTTTTTTAATGTCTCGAGCGATTATCGCATATAACCAAAAATAACACTTTCACTGCAGTTAATACCTTATTTCTGACTAGAAAAGAGTATTTGAGACACTTTGCATTTAAGGGTTAATGAGATCCACTGTATATTTTATATAGATAACTGTCTTTTTCCCGCGACTTGGTTTATCCCGATTTTGATATATTCTTCATTGGTGCTCCGTTACTATTAGTCTTAGCGTGATATGATACATATGTCCTATAGCCTTTCTCGATAGTGAGCTATCTAACACTGAAATAAATTTTCAAATCGGACCGGTAGTTCTTGAGATTAGCGTGTTCAACCATACAAACAAACAAACTCTTCAGCTTTATATATTAGTATAGATAAGTTTCAGGAAGATATCACTACGAAATTGTTATCAAAATATTGTGAGTAAAATTTCAAAACATACAATTAAAAACTTACTTCATTTGACGATTCAAATTACCCAATTGATATGTTAGTAACGTCAAACGAAATTATACCTAATAATTATTTAGGTACAGTAGTTTTTTTTTAATTTACAATTTTTTGTTTAATTTGTCACCGCAATCCAGCATTGCATAAACCAAAGCGAAAGAGCTAAAGTCGTGTCGAGTCCATTTTTTAATTGCCCCATTAACAATCAATCTGCCCCCTTGAGGGGTGTGGGTCTCACGTTGGGAAACGCTGTGCTAAACCCTTCAGTTCGATAAGGGAAAAGCAAAAACCTTCTACTTTTTAGAGACCTAGAGATCCCTTCTATCTGGGCGTACGTAAAATCACTTACGATTAGTTATTTTGAAAAAGCCGCGAATCATCCCAGTCCGTTAGTGGTATCCGCCGCAAACTATGAACCCGTACCTAACGCTGCGCGTTATAAAAAACTTTCGCGACACATTTTTACTGACCCTCCTGATTCAATCACGTCAGCGAACGATCAGTACCTACCTGTCCCTCGTAACAGAGCGTGTTCACGCCCACGCCCGCGTAACCACAGATCACGCCGCCGTGGTCTGGGGGTTAATTTCGCTCTCGCACACCCGATTAGGCCTCCCACGGCAGCGGCTCAAGCCTAGGTTCGATCCCTTGGTAGGGAGCCCTTGAGTGCGTTGCTTGGGCGATACGGTGACACACAAATATACATCACCGCTACAACACTACACGATCACCCCCACACACGTGCACGGCCTACATGCTTACACATGAAAGTAGAAGGATTTACTTTTTTTTCCCTTATCGAACTGAAAAACTCTCAATTTTCCGATAATAAATATATGGAGGAGTTGTTGAGGCGTGTATGCTTGGTACACATATACGTTTCAACAACTCATACATGTATGAATAGTTAGCTAGGTTAGCTAAGATAGGTCGCGATTTTTGAAGTCGGCTGAGTGTCTTAAGCGCTCGCCTTAGTAGTCCGGTGAAGCTGTTAAGACCTTGCTGGGTTAATAGCGTAGTCATTTCGAAAAAAAAAACTTCCACTTTCATGTATAAGCATGTGTACATGCACATGTGTGGAGGTGATATGTGTAATGTTGTCGCAGTATTGTAAGATTTTGTGTGAGTGTATCCCACGAGCTGCGTGTTCGAGGGCTCCACGCCAAGGAATCGGACCTAGGCTTGAGCCGCTGCGTGGGGGGCCTAATTTTTTTTTCATATCATAGGAAGCAAACGAAAATACGGGTTTGCTGATGTTAAGTAATCACCACTGTCCATAGACACTTACAACACCAGGAGAGTTGTAAGTGCGTTGCCAGCCTGTGTTATGGGGGGAGGGTGGTGGAAGGGAATAAGGAAGGGGACGGTAGGTGGGTCTCCGGCGCTCTCATTGACCGAACTAAACGTAACAATACAAGCACTGTTACTTCACGTCGGTTTTCTATGAGAGGGTGGTACTACTCCGGTCTAGCCGATCCATTCATGCTTAAGCCAGTAATAGCTTCAGTTTGGTTGTACCACTAATTTGGTGGTTATTAAATATACATTCTTACTAGCTGACCCGTGCAACTTCGTCTGCATCAAATCGGTTAAAACCGGTTTCAATTATATTTTTAGACGCGAAAAATCTTAATAAACCTAAAACCCGATTTCAGCGACATCTACCGTTTTCAATTGTAAATCCGAACAATACAGGGACTCACTCAAACATATATATCCAGTTGGTATATGAAAAATCTGTTAAAATTAGCCTAAAACCCGTTCGCCGGATCACCAACCGCGTTCAATTTAAAAAAAAACTAACCTACATATATTTCCGGTAAATGTCTTCCCAGCATTATAGAGTGAAAAACATTCACAAAAAAGTCGACGACTTGGTTTTAATTAGATCTGTCTCTGGGATAACTTACCAAGTGATAATTTGCTCAGTTATCGAGTGGGATTAAAAATGATTAATTACTAAAATTACTATTTAAAAATAGGGGTTGGTGTTAGAAGGGTGAAAATTAGGGTTGTGTGTATTTTTAATGCCTCATTATAACGAAAAGAAAAATTTAACAAAAAATAAAAAATGTTAGGGATGGACAACCCTTATCACTTAGGGGTATGAAAAATAGATAGTAGCCTATTCTCAGACCTAATGATTGCCTATAAAATGTTATAAAAATCGGTCAAACCGTTTCAGAGGAGTATGGTAACTAACATTGTGACACGAGAATTTTATATATCTATACTAATATTATAAAGCTGAAGAGTTTGTTTGTTTGTTTGGTTGAACGAGCTAATCTCAAGAACTATCGGTCTCATTTGAAAGAGTTTCTTTTCGTGTTAGATAGCTCATTTATCGAGGATGGCTATAGGCTACATATCATCACGTTAAAACCAATAGGAGCGGAACACTAATAAAGAATGTCTCAAAATCGGGCTATTTTTAGAGCATCCGCTGCGTGTCAGTGTCAGTATTATATGCGTTGCCATGGTAACATGATAACATTCTATCGGTAATATTATTAGGGTTTATTTTGTGTTCCTGTTCAAAAGTTTATTCTACGTTATTTTTAATTTCAGTTTTTGATTATACGTAATACGTTGCTATCGCTAACATTTTTAAAGTCTATTTTGTGCTGCTATTCTAAAAGGTTAGTAGTAATAATATTTGTCTATCAATACAGGCGAAGGAATTAATCCATACTGCCAATTCTGAAGTTGTCAATATAATAATAAGCGCCAAATCTTCTATATAATATTTCGTAAATTTTTATCTTCCTAATTTTCTAGACCCCAGAATACATGCTCCGTGGTATTATTGTTCATTTATTTCACTTATGCACAATAAACAAACTATATTACATAAAACGCCACGAATTTAACACAATATAGAGTCAAATAACACAAGATTATGAATAAAATATAAAATCCCCTACATGACAGACTGAAATCCTGTCAAAAACTCCTCAAAAAGTTTATGCTATGTTAGTTTTGTTTTTTTGGTTTACGATATATTACGTATTAATATAATAGTAAGAAGAAAGTGTGTATATAATATTAAAATAAATACTTTTTGATGAATACATATATCTGCGGTGCTACAAATATCTTTTTTTTTTAATTCTGTTGATATGTTTGTTTGTTTGTTTATTTGTTCCGGGTAATCTTCGAAACGGCTGGACCTATTTGAACGGTTTTTTTTTTTCTTAGAAATGACTACGCTATTGACCTAGCAAGGTCTTAACAGCTTCAACAGACTACAAGTAATATTTGAACGGTAATTTTACGGGTAAATAACTATGTTGGGATGGAATGTTATCTGTGCATTCGTATGTGTGAAATTGACCAAAAATATGTTGTTCACTGTAAACATGTGCGTGTGATGTACATTGTGCTGGACTCCAAGAATAAATATAATTGAAAGTCATATGTTTATGTGATTTAAATTATAGCAAGGTATATTAATAAATTAATTATTTCAACAATATTGACATATTATATCTATATAATAAAAGATTTAACACATATTGTTCGATAATGTATAGCTTAATATTTTCATTACTCTCTTATATAGTGTAATTGAGCACTGAGGGTGATACATAGATAGTAGTTTAAAGTTCCAGCTATGTGGCTTATGATAAATCCCATCCCATTCGATACACTATTAGTATTCACATATATAATATACATGTTACCTGTTACTGTAGATGATGTGCGTGTCATATTTACAAATATTTTTGAAAGAGTATTATTGTTATTTACACATCTAATAACAATTTTAAATTTATTCAATATATTCAAAAAACGCGTGCGAAGCCGCGGGTAACAGCTAGTAAGATTATATGTATAGATAGATAGATGATGTGTATACGTATGATGTACAGAACGGTATAAACGGTATCCTGCAACCGCATGGTCTGGGGCATTTGTTGGGGCTGGATGTCCACGACGTGGGCGGGTACCTGCCGCATTGCCCTCCACGACCCTCAGGACCCCTCGCCCGTCTCCGCACAGCTCGTATGCTGCAGGCCGGGATGCTGCTCACCGTCGAACCCGGCTGCTACTTCATACCCAGGGTCAGTCGTTTATATTTTTTGATTTTTTAACTTTATTTTTGGCAATCAAGCTTTCCGATTATTACTGCCATTGTCACGTAGACAATAATATCACAAGTGTCGTGCGATCATTTCAATATTAAGCATCGTGTGAATCATTATTCTAACAAGATGGTGGATCCGTTGCTAGAATCTTCCAGGGAGTTTTTGTGGCATCTCAGAATTTCATGCTCCGTGGTATTATTTCCATTCACTTCACTTATGCACAACAAACTAACTATAACAACACCACCAAATTTACACAATATAGAGTCAAATAATACAAGATTATGAATAAAATATAAAAACCAATACATGACACACTAAAATCCCGCCAAAAACTCCAATATCTTTATTTAGAGACGAAAACCGGAATTAATATACAACCAGAAAAAATAGGTCAACTAATTTGCGACAAAGAAACTAAAGACAATTTTATCGAATATAGCATAAAAATTGTAACCCAAGTAAATATAAGGAATAAATGATATGAAAATGGAAACCAAAACTATCAGAAACTGCACAATGCAAGCAAGGTAATATTTGACCTAATTCTTTTAAAAATATACAAAAATTATACACAAAACACTCACGCCTGTTAAGTCTTCTTCGCCGCCGTTGCCGATGGTGAGAGCAGCAGCTTTCCGAAACGCACACACAAAAAGAAAACAAAACTGAATTCTATGTCGCCATTCCGGTGTAGAGTCAACGAACGAATCCGAATGAGTAGTCCGGTGATGCTTTGACTTTACTTTGACTTTATTAGGTCAATAGCGTAATCAGTTTGAAAAAAAAAAAGAATCCGAATGTAAACGCGGGTTCCTTTCAAGTGATCGATCATCACGGATTTTTCATTCATAATGTGTTAAGAAAAATAATTTTGCCTACTCCTACTGAAAACTTGTAATTAGTCTTTATATATTACTGTTTTGTTATTTCATTAGCATTAGTTGTACATTTTCCTAAATAAATAAGATACTTAAATTAAAAACATTACATATAGTATATGTGTTTGTCTTCTGATGGACACATCTGTTTTTGATTTGAAACATTTATAGGCGAAAGTAAACCTGATTGTTGGCCTGGCGAGACGTAGCGAGGCAAAACACGAACTTTGCATTGTTAACGTAATACTCAAAAACATTTGCAACCCTATCAATTTAAACATAAGATTCATATTGTTTTGTCGGCCACTCTTTCTAATAGAGTTACGCTGCACGCGTCGATGACCTAGCGCCTTTTGATAAATGCCGCCAAACACCGCGCCTACGCCTAGTTGAATTTTTGTATTTAATAAAAATGAATATTTATGTAATAAAATAAATATACAATCATTATTTCATGGAAGAATTTGCAATGCTTTATCTTTTCATTATGCCATAACTGATTCTTGTCCTGATCTGTTCTGTTATGCATATAACTTATACACAACAATTTCGATGTTTCACATCTGCTACGCGTCCCGTGACGGCACATTATTTTTTCTATTCATTTTTTTGTAAGTTCTTCGATACCGAGTACTCTGTCGTGATTTTCCTAGAATAATGCATACCGGCATGGTACCAAGAAAATTGTACTAATCAAATGTGTTTTATATGAAAAATTAAATGTTCCATTACTGTTAATGTTGTTGGACAGTTATTGAACAGTGCACAGAACAATCCAGAACAATCGCGATTTTTCAACTGGGAAAAGATGAATAGCTTCCGCGGTTTCGGTGGAGTCCGTATCGAGGACGACGTGCTCGTCACTCAGGACGGTGTCGAGAATCTTACCTTTGTACCGCGAACGTGAGTATACATTTATCTTTTTGAAACACTGACGGTTCTTCTGATACGAAAATATATGAATTCGTGATATACACATATGTAAATAAAAGCCTGACATTTTGAGATCTGAGTTTTCAAAAATCAACCAAGTGGTTAAAGCAAAATTATTAAATAAGAGAAAATATAAGTCATTCTATTTATACAAATACTCCAATGTCAAATTTTACAGAGAGTTAAAACCTACTTTCAATTTACTCAATGACTCCTTTCTCTCTAAATTTCCGAGAGCTGATGTAAAATATTCACCATTAGTCAATAGCAATACTTCCGTTATTTTTTAATAGAAAAGATATTCGTTCTTGATTTAATGGTTTCTTTTGATATTTATTATTTTTTGAGTGTCTCTCTATTGTATATATACTCAAAAACTACTGAACGGATTTTCATGCGGTTTTCAACAGTTTGGATAGTGATTCAAGAGGAACGTTTTAGTATATAATTTGTAAGTTTTTTTTTCTAATCAGGGCGGGACGTCTGCCGTGCCCGCTAGTTATATCTAATTTGCGTAATACATATATCAGATGGTAGAAATACTCTTTATTTTCCTTTGACCTATCTCACTAAAGTCTGCTATTCTTACATAGTTATTTCATGCTTTTTACTTTAGGTTAAATAGCCACTAAAATTGGATGTCGAATTTCTTAAATACCTAAAATAATAACCCTTATTCAAATTTGAAAATCGATTATGAACTCTCCATATAAAAAATAAAACACCAATTATTATTTAACTTTATTTAAAATCACAGATAATGATTTATGTATAATCTAGTAAATAAATAATGTACTTAAACAAAACTTCAACAAAAACATAAATTATCTATAAGTTAATTCATTTAACTACTAATAATTAATTAATGTATTTCCATATATTTCAGCGTGTCCGAGATAGAAGAATTCATGTCGAAAGGAGCTAATTTCTAGTAATCATGTAGCGGTGACTTGTAATAAAAGTGTAACATTGTGTATATTAATTTCTAAGCCTAAATATCTATATATTTTTTTATTATTATTTGTATATTATGAGTATTTTTATTAATATACGAGTTATGAAACTTCACGCCTTTCAGTATGTAATTATATGCATTTATATGTGAAATATTTACATTGATTAATCCTAATCCTAATACAATAAATGCGAAAGTGGGTTTGTTTGTTTTGTTACGCTTTCACGCTCGAACTATACAACCAAACATCAAGAAGTTTTAGATGTTATGAGGGATACAGTTATCATCCATGAAAATGTACTGCTCTACATAGATATAATTAAATCTACATTATAGCGAGCGACGCCGAAGAGCAATCGTTAGTAAAAAAATGATAATATACTGATAAATACATTCAATTATATAGAGTATTAAAACTAAAGTATTTTTCATTTTACACAATCGTAACATTTGGAATACATATTTCTTTCCCTTTTGTCTCTTTGGTAAAAGTTGCATATATATGAAGTCTGTAGATACAATCAATACCAAAGAATTCTCATAATAATAGTGAATAAATTGATTGAATAATTGTACTTTTAACTTTTTCATGAAAAAAATTTTTGAAGAGGTATTTTATGGAATTTTAATATTATAATGTAAAATTGATATAAAATCTCTTCAATATTCTTCAACGTTATTGTCGTATCTTCATCAAAGGTAGCATTCCCGTAACAGCAAAACGAAGTTGAACGAAGGAATGTCCACTGGTAATGAAATATACAAAGTTAGACCTGTTCATATAAGTTCATTCTTTTCCAAATAAATGTTTTTACTTAGTTTTCTTACAGATCCATATGATAAGGTAAACCCTATTGTCACAATAACAAATTTTATAATGTAAATTTCATTATATAACATTCAATAGACTCAATAAATTTACATAAACCGCAAATAATTACACATACGAAGAGGTAATGGCAAACTGTTTATAATATTAAGAAATTCCATTGTAGTCTTCACTCGACGTTTCCTGGCTTTTATTATAGTCTGCCTTATTTCAAACCTGCATAGCTGCTTTAGAGATGGATCGTGGAATGGAATTACTCTTTTGAAATGTTCACTACCAACAGAAATCCGTTTATCTGTTGTTTCAAGTAGATAAATATACACCTATAAAAGAGAAAAAGATTTTCTGATTATAGGATATTATACCTCTTTGACATATAAAACAATCTTTATACACATTTTGACATGAGTGAGAAGTTCAAAGGACTTTGGTGGTCAATTTCGCTACCGCACACCAGACTAGGCCCCCTCAGTAGCGGCTCAAGCCTAGGTCCGTTCCCTCGGCTTAGATCCGTTGAGTGCGTTACTCGCGCGATATAGTGACACAAAATCTTACATAACTGCAACTTCATTAGACAAAATATTACATCACCGCAACATTACACATATCACCGCCACACACGTGCACATGCATACATACACGCTTACACATAAAAGTGGAAGGCTTTTATTTTTTCCCCTTATCAAACTGAAATAGATTAGAAAATTATCTGATACGAAATATATATGAGTTGTTGGGGTTTGTATGCTTGGTACACATATGTTTCAACAACTCAAATAGCTTCCGGTCGGGGCGTTCCAAGCTGGACGCCCTGACCCTCCTGAAGAGGATCTCCACGGAGGCGACCTCTGAGGGCGAAAGGTTATTGGCGGTGTCCTTGAACATCGCCAACGCCTTCAACAGCCTGCCGCATAGCGTCATACGGGAGGCACTCCGCTTTTTCGGAGTGCCCCCGTATCTGCGGCGGCTGTTGGAGGCGTACCTCGATGGTAGGGAGGGCGCCTTCGTGGACCCCAGAAGTCAGATGGTCCGGCGCAATACGGCGCGAGGGGTTCCACAGGGGTCGGCGTTAGGGCCACTCCTGTGGAACATGGGCTATGACTGGGTGCTCCGCGGCGCGCTCCGTTCTGGAGCGCGCCTCATATGTTACGCGGACGACACCCTAGTCGTAGCCCGGGGGGGGAGATCTAAACGATCTGATGCGCCTGGCCACGGAGGCCGTCACTCTCGTGATCGGGAGCATTCGAAGGCTGGGTCTCGAGGTGGTCCTCAATAAGACCGAGGCCCCTATGTTTCATGGGCCTCGGACCGTGGATAGTCAGGGCGGCAGGGGCCCTCGGATGACTCCTCCCCAACACGGGGGGGCTGGATGACGCCTGCCGCCGCCTCTACATGGGGTTCATCCAGTCAATGGCCTCCTACGGGGCACCGGCCTGGGCGGACGCCCTCGGGGCCATTAACGTGCGCGCGCTTCGCAATGCGCAGCGCACGGTGGCGCTGAGGACAATCCGGGCGTACCGGACGGTGTCCTTGGCGGCGGCCTTCACGCTCGCCGGCTCCCTTCCGTGGGAGCTGGAGGCAGGAGTTCTCGCCGCTGTATACGAATTCACGGCGGCGAGGAAACGTAGTGGGGAGCCTCCGACTCCCAGGGAGATAGCGAGTAGGAGGAAAGAGTTGCGGGAGGTTGCGATTGAGAGATGGATGCAGGACCTGGCGGATGCACGCTTCGGAACGTACACCGTAGACGCCGTGCGCCCAGTCCTGCGGGAGTGGGTTGGGAGAGAATGGGGCTCCCTGTCGTTCAGGCTGGTGCAGATGCTGACCGGACACGGTTGTTTCAGGTGGTATCTGCACCGGATCGCTCGCAGGGAGCCGACCGCCGCCTGCCATAAGTGTGGCGCTGAGGAGGATACCGCGCAGCACACTCTCTCTGAGTGTGTTGCGTGGGAGGTGGAGCGCCGCACTCTGGTATCGGTGGTGGGGGAGGATTTGTCGCTGCCGAGCGTGGTTTCATCCATGCTCGGCAGCGAGCAGGCGTGGCGAGTAGTAGCCTCCTTTTGCGAGGAAATCATCTCGTCATAGGTAGGAGCCCGGCGGCCACCTTCTGCCGGGCGGACCGTTGGAGCGGCTATCTAAGGGGAATAGCTTCGAACGATCCCTTGCCGCCCCAACACTACGGTCTGTCAGTACACCGTGGGGTTTTAGTCCGCGCGAGCCGGACATAGCCCACCCTCTCCCCCGGGAGGGTGGGTATCCACAAGGGATTTCCCCACGTAAAAAAAAAATATATAGGCCGCAAATTGCATGTATCAGGCAATAGCCCAAGCCGAGGTTTGCCATGCACCCTTAAACTAATTGTCAAATAAAATCGGCTGAGTGCCCTAAGCGCTCACCTTAGTAGGTGAAGCTGTTAAGACCTTGCTAGGTAAATAGTGTAGTCAGTTCAAGAAAAAAAAGTTCGAAGGACTAAATCAGTAGAAAAGATAATATTGAAATTGCATTAAAATTTCTATTCATACTGTAATAAACTATTTCAATTAAGTTATAATTTTAAAAAATTACTCACATTTGAAGGTATACGGTTCACTATCTGTGTTTTAAAAGTATGCGCCAATATAATACCAGGACTACAATATAAAGTATAAGGTAGAATTTTAAGAACAATTGAAGGATCCACGTGTAATGCTACTTGGAATGCATCAGGTATACGGTTATCTATTTGTCCTCGTTTCTTTGATTCAGGGAATGAGCAGTAATCAACATTACAGCCATACTCAACAAGCATCTGAAATACCTAAAATAAACAGAACTACATTTACGTAACATTATATAAATTACATTCAATGATATTATAGCTAAAGATATGCTATGTACATGATATTTTGACAAAACAAATGGGATGAACACACACATACGTAAAGTAATATTGTTAACACACATACATAAAGTAATATTGTTACGCCAAACTGTCTTAGATAGAATGTGGAAGTAAGGTGACATATTCTCCATATGAATGATGAAAAAGAAATAGTTACATGTTGCTTAGATATGGGCAGATTGTCAGGGCAGCCGTCAAAAATAAGCTAGCCAAGTTTTAACAAGGCGCTGTTGAACCGCTTATGATGTATCTACAGCTTTTTCAATTATTTCTCTGTCATTAAGTTACTTAACCCATATTCTGAGGTGCTTCTATATAACTTACGTTTTATCAGTACACCTTAGCCCACAAAATTAAGTAATCATGTAGCTTACATAATATTCTGAAAACTCTTCCATTCGGTACTAATAGTCTTAACAAAACTAATTTTGCCATTTGAAGTATTAATCAGGAATCTTCAATTTCCTATATATACAATGGAACTGGGGTACTGATGTGTCTTATTACCAGAGACAAAATTATAGAAATAAAAAATATTAGAAAGTAGTGGCTGGCTGAAAATTTTATATTATATATTTCTTATGGGTGGAACCCAAAAAAGTATATAATAAAAATTAATTATGCAGTTTTTAGTTTAATCTGGACATACAAATAGACAGTTTTATTGATCAGTAACTGTTAATAAAGACAACTATTACAACATTAAAAAATTAGTGTTCAACTGTTTTAGAGACAACCTGGACATCCTCATAAATTTTATCTATATGATATAAAATCTATACTAATATTTAAAGAGGTGAGAGTGCCAGAGGTCAACCTCCTCCTGCCCCTCGTTTCTCCTCGCCTTTCCCCCATCCCCCTAAACTCAGGCTGGCAACACATTTGCAACTCCTCTGGTGTTGCTGATGTCTATAGATGGCGGTGATCACTTGATATCAGGTAAGTCGCCTGTCTGTTTGCCTCCTATATGAAATTAAAAAAAAATTGTGAGTTTATGAAATTTTAGGGGGTAATTTCTGACTCTATTAAACTGATTTTGAAAATTCTTTTATCAATAGAAAGCTATGCTATTTGTGAGTATTATAGGCTATACATTAACCCGAAAAATTGTCTTTTTGTGGTAGTCACATTTGCAAAGTAAGTTGAACCAAAATGTTTCTTACGAACTCTACCTTAACTATTAGAGATATATTATTGAGTTGTATAGAAAAGTTGTAAAGCTTTATAATGCCTACAGAAAAGTCAGCAACAGCATACTTTAAGGCTTTTTTTATCAGGGCAGGACAGCACCATGTATTTATATATAAGGACACTTACAGAGTTAAAGCAATTTTGATGTGAACAGTACTGTAAGTAGACCAGCGGTGGGCATTCTTCTTTAAAAGCAGCATTTACATCAACTCCTCTCATTAGAAATAAAAGTAAAAATTCCAAACACAATTCAGGTGAGGATTTATATATGTACTCACATATATTCAAATATGTGTTTAGAGGAGCATTTTTAGTGTATACTATTTGTTTATTAGATAAACTTTCATTTATATTAAAATCTTCATTGAAATCAAAATATTCAGGTCCCAGATCACTGTTTAACAATAATTGTAGGATTTTTGTTTTTAAATAATGTGGTTTACATGCATTGTATATCAAATTTTTATTTACTTTACTTTGATCTGTAATTGAAAACATTTTGCTGAATATCTCTTCACAACCATGTGTTAATGCAATATCCAGTGCCATGTTTCCTTTTGCATCTTTTAAATAAGGATCAGCTCCATTTTTTAGCAATAAATCTATTACTTCTATGTTACCTCCCAACACAGAAAGCATGAATGATGTGTGTCCAGCCTTTGTAGGTCGGTTTATCTTAGTTACAAATGGGAGAATTGCATTTACGATTTGCAAATTTCCTTTAGATGCAGCTAAGTGAAATGGTGTGTATCCACCTGAATTGGAAATAGAAGCATCCGCTCCAGCATGTAAGAGCATGATTACAGCCTCATATTGGACACTCAATGCAGCATCATGTAATGGTGTATCACCATCAAAGTCCTGCACATTAATCAGAGCACCATAATCAAGTAGTAACTGTATTAATTCAACTCTACCTTGGCTACTGGCTATATGAAGAGGTGTAACACCCTCTGTACTACCAATATTTGCTATATCATGTACTTTGTGAAGTATAATTTTAATAGTTTTTAAGGATGCTTTATTGCGACATGCTAAATATAATGCAGTGTGGCCTTCATGTGTCTCACACATTGGTCGACAAGCTTTATGTTTTAGGATTAAAACAAGGCTTTCATAGCTGTCTCTGTGAGCTGCTTCGTGCAATGAAGTCCATCCCCTATTATCAACAATGTTTGGATTAAGTCTCTTGAGTAATCTATAGACCACTTTATAACTATTATGCCTAGCAGCCATACTCAAGGCATTTGAAGTATTCGGATTTTGAGAACTAAAATCCATTTTTCTTTTATATCTTACAAGTAATATACACTACAGAATATTAATTGTTGATTATATTATTAAAAAGAAATATTAAAATGGTTTTTGCTTTGACCATTCGAAGGGCGAGATTTAAACCCATATACACAATAGCGAGGATAATCCATTATATATAATTGTTAGGGATAACGACTGTGAAGTAGCATATAATATCACTTTCAAATATGTATATTTTTTATTTTCGCGACCACTTTTAAACCGGCCCGTCTTTATTTACGTTTAGAATTTTGAAATAATAAACAAACCAGGTCATAAAATAAGGTAAACACAATTCACAATTATGTGAACACTTTAATCACAAATGTAGTAGGATTTCAATTATATTATTTCGTTTAAAATATCTGATCGGATATTTGAAAATATAGTAGGTACTGTTTTCCTATATTACTTATTATACTCTTTGGTACTGTCACATAGGATTAGGGTTGTTCGATACGTGTTATGTATCGATTACTACTTTATATGAAAGTTAATATCTATTTTCAGAATCCGGCTATCGATTAATCCGATATACCGGATCATTAAATATTCATATAAGACATCAATATATTTTACACTATTTATTGAATATCGAACGCTTAACTACAGATTTCAACCTACATTTACTTGGAAAAACGAAGCAGTCGATCAGATTTGGGAATATTGTGAACTGTGGTTACACTTCAGTGTACGACATTGATTAAAGTTAGGTTTTTCATTCGAACTTACATATTTAAACCGATCAACACAAGCCGGTTTAGTTAGGAAATAAATAATAATAACCAATATGTGTACCAACAATCACGTCCCTCCATATAATGCAAAGAGATAAAAAAAGAATATATATTTTATATGTCAGTGTGTTACAAATATCGAGGTATGTTGTCTAGAAGACGTGATTCCTAATTAGATAATTCATTATATTGGTCATTCAAGATAAATAGTTTGATCAATAAATACTATTTGATTCGTCATAATTATAGTAAATGTGCAAGAGGATATTTCATTTTACTTTATTTATTAAGTTAGATCTATCGGATCATCGCTGACCGCTATCTTCATATTTATGGGAACCAAACTAGTTGTTGATATTTATTATACTTGGAACTATAAACACATCGCTAAGAGGATACTTTGTTACATCTCATTTACTTTAATTTGTTTTGTTAGGATTTTATATTGAGTATTGTTAAAATCGTTCAAAGGTATTAATAGTTACTATCGTTTTGCATCAAACAGGCTATTAAAGCAAAATAAACTTATATTGAGCGTCGTCGTGTCTCGAGTTATATGTTAATCAAATGTTACTGGGTTTTAGGGTCCGTTGTTATATAATGTAGCCATAGATGTGGATTGGGGCTTATTCATTCAGGATTCACGCAGCATTAGCTGGGCGTGGTGGACAATGTGTTCTTATTGTAGGTAGTGAAGACATGTTATATAGTCATCTGATTAATGTGTTAATATATGTATACTTAAGTAGTTACTCGTTTAGTTATTGTAATATTGTGGAAAACATTATTAAGGTCTATATATAACAGTTAATTCTTTGTTTGTATTCGCATATACCCTGATAAAGCTAGAATGACACGTAATGTGATGTCCAGATACCGGATAAAAAAAATAGGCTATTCTCGGCATATATCTCGGATTCCAAGCTATTTAAACACAATTGAGAGCAAACCCCTCCGTCCGATTATGACGTACAGTTGTCCGGTTTTTGCAAAATCGTATTCATAAGTTGCAGGTTCACCAGAACTGAGCTCTACGTAAAATCACCGGTGTCACATGGTACGTCCGGAGTAAGGATCTCCACAGAGACCTGGAGATGCCTTCTCTCTGGGCGTATATAAAATCACTCACATGTAGTTATTTCGAAAAAGCCGCGAATCATCCCAGCCCGTTAGTGGTATCCGCCGCGAACTATGAACCCGTGCCCAACGCTGCGCAGTATAGAAGACGACCGCGACACATTTTTACCGACCCTTCTGATTCAATCACGTCGAACGATCAGTACCAGCCTATCTCTTCAAACAGAGCATGTACACGTCCACGCTCACGTATCCACAGATCACGCCGCCGTGGTCTGGGGGTACATTTCGCTTCCGCATACCAGATTAGGCCCTACTCGGTAGCGGCTCAAGCCTAGGTTCGTTCCCGGCGTGGAGCCCTTGAGTACGCTGCTCACGCGAGACAGTGACACAAAACCTTACATCACTGCTACAACATCACACACATCACCTATACACACGTGCACGTCAACACGCTTACACGCTATTTTTCTTTTTCAGAGAAATAAACGACAAAGAGTTCTACCCTTATTTTTCCCTATCCTATCCTATACTATACTATATTGCGACACAAAATACATATAGGAGTTGTTGAGGCACGCATGCTTGGTATACATACATGTTTCAATAACTCATATACGTATATCTAGATAACTTAGCATAGGTTAGCTCAAATTTGCACAAAACAGGCGACAGCCCAAGCAGAGGTGTGCCGTGCAACCTTGGGTTAGTCGCCCTAACATCCCAAATCGGCTGAGTGCCTTCAGCGCTCGCCTCAGTAGTTCGGTGAAGATGTGAAGACCTTTCCAGGTCAACAGCGTTTTCATATAGAAATAAAAAGAAGGCAAACTTCGACATGTACATTTTCAATAAATTTAAATGATTATATTTAAGTTTTAATGATTTAATATGTGTTTGGTCTTTCTAAATATAACCTAAGCAAGTTTTAAGACATTGTAATAATTATATGTGTCGGATACAATCTTGTAAGCACCGGTCCTCGTCCAATCATGTTAAGCAATTTCAGTTGCGGTCAGTACTTGAATGGGTAACCCAACCTCTTTTACATCTTAATATTGAAAAATGAAATAGCAACTCTTTGCGTTACAACGAAAATATCATGTTTTTGTGTCTAAGATATCAATGATTTTGTTCTATATAACGATAAATCGATGTAACAGTTCAATATATTATATCAATAAAAATATGTGTCGTTACATTTGAAAATGAACTAAATACAATTTTATCAGGTCCCAACGTTTTACGATATTTTTTAAAACCTTCAAAAATAGCATTAAAAAGACTCAAAACCGTATGAACGATAAAATTTGAACTTCATTGTCGGTGTATAAAATCTGGGAATTTGCAAAAATTAAACATGTTAATGAACTACTTAAATTGGATTTAGCTCATTTTAACGAAACATATAAATGTTGTATTTTCACATGAACAATCCTACGTAATATAGTTATAGTGAAATCAATTTATAATTTTTTGGTGGTCTTCGGATAGGGACGTAAAAGGTACATCGATATATAAATCCATCTATTCATTTACAACAAGTATCGTTCATAAACATCGATGACTAAACTCCTAACGTCGACGATACATCGCGTTATATAACCGACGTCGTCAGGACAACAGTGAAGAGTCAATCCGAAAAAAAAAATTGTATCCACTAGAACTGTCTTCCTTACAAGTATAAGCTGTATTCAAGGCAAAGAAGAATATAACATATCTACAGAACAGTTTAATATAATAAAATTATTTTACAAAAAAAAATTAAGCCGACTTCGATATCAGAAACATATAAAGCACTGAAAAGTGAAAAATAAATATATTATTAAATTATTCCAATTTCTCTATTTTCATAATCAAAGCAGGATTGATTAAATGATATTCTTATCACTACAACAGATTGTTCCAAGTTTTCATTAAAATTAGCTTATGGGGAAGTCATTTATTTATATAAGCTTTATTCATCCCTTTGTTTTTAACCCTTATGGTTGAATTTTTTTTTTATTTGAAGAACACCATTCCCAGTTATTTGTGATTCAGATTAAATTGTTGAAATCGGTTTCAAGTACACGAAAATACGTAGACACGAACTGGGTGAAAATCAAATAAACGATATTTCACCCCCTTAGGGGTTGAATATAGGACCAATTCCGAGTATAGCCGAATCAACAAAATAAGAATCATTAAAATCGGTTCATAATTGACAGAGATATTGATTAACATACATACAACAAAAATACATACAACCGAACATAGAACCTCCTCCTTTTTCGATGTCGGTTAAAAATAAAAGCCTACTGTTAGTTGACGTCAGGCACATAAATACGTGCTCGTGCGTCTTGAGAATGATTTAAAAACAAAATCAATTAAAAAAAATCCTTTTAAAGTGAAACATGGCCCCTCATTTTGTACGTGATAGAACCTATTACTGGTTTCAGCATGAATGAGTCGGCTCGCTCGGGGTAGTACCACCCTCTCACAGAAAACCTACGTGAAGTAACAATGCTTGCATTGTTGCGTTTTGTTCGGTCGGTGAGAGCGCCGGAGGCCCACCTTCCTTCCCCTTTCCACCCTTCCTCCCTCTCCACCCTTCCTCTACTCCCAAACACACGCTGACAACGCACTTGCAACTCCGCTGGTGTGGCTAGTGTCTATGGATGGTGGTGATCACTTAACACCAGCTGACCCGCATATTCGTTTGTGTATCCTGTATATATACGAAGATTGAAATTAAAATGTATATTTGCAGATCTTGTCTACTATAGATTTCCCATTATCATTCATATTTTTCGATTATTAAGGTAAGATTAAAAACGCGATTTTACTAACCTTAATTGAACACCTTTCAGTCCAATGCCTACAATCTGAAAAAAAGTCTTACTTGCATCGAGGTTTCGTAAAGCCACACAACGTTTTTTAAATAGATATGATTACGTTTGTGTTATATTATACGATCGGACCTTGTTTTATAAATGAAAATGAAACATAAGTGAATTATACATTTTAATACGAAATACAAATTATAGCAATTTAAAATTAAGCAATAATTTAACAGTCAAGGTCATTAAAAATATTTAAACAGTATTTTTACATATATGAATACATTAAGTCTATCAAAGCGTTAAAATCTTGCTTTGAAATTTTGTAACATCTCAAATTAAAAAACACATATAAATATACAATTAACCATAGGGAGAGGCGCTTTCATCGCATTACATGGTATAATTATTTAAATAGAATTTAACATATATTCTCATTTTAGATTCCTTAGAACTGTAGAAGGTTCTAGTCGTCACACTGTTAATAGCAGAAAATAAGTTTATAAATAAATTTAGAACTTCTGTCGAAATAGTACAGTATAATGTATTTTAAGTATGTTAAAAAAAGTATATGTGCATTAGAATAGATGAATGACATTTTATAAAAAAAGCCAAAGATACAGATTATATCCTTTTTCTTCAGTCGTTTATTAAATAATTATGTGCTTAAATGTATACATTATTATGTTTATATTGTTCATTTCATGAACTGTACACAATAATTGTATAACCAAATAAGATTAAAAACGTATCAAAATAAATTTAAACCTGTTAAATATACACCACAGTATAAATATGAGACATTGTACATAGTTATGTGTACTGTGATACTACGTCTCAAAGAATAATCTCATTGTTTCTCATCTCGTTGTGTAATTCAACGCTGGAAAATTTATGGGGTGATACATTAGTTACACGAGATAGAGAATTAGATCATGGCGAACGAGGTTCTCTTGGCGAATGTGGACAACGAGTAACTGGGTAAGGGCGTGGCCGTAGATCTTCGGTGCTCCTAAATGTATTTCGAACCACGCGACGCCTATAAAACGACGTAACCGTTGTCTCTTGTAGTAGGCATCTTTCAATGAAACAATACATCAGTTTTAGTATAAGTAATTATTTTTATTATAATTACGATAATGAAATTGACCCACAAATAAAATGATAAGGGATCCATTCAGTTTTGTAATTCGGTCAAGTAATTAATAATTACTAGTAGATCTCATAAAAACAACACTAACAACAAAACACAAGCACGTATGTTGGATTATAACAAGTGTAAGCTGATTGTAGAAAACTGTGCCGATCTATAATATGTCATGGTTGTTAACAAAGTCGCAGAGCTTTAGATAACACATAGGTGTGAAAATACCCTTGGTTTTTTACATTATCAAATATACAATTAATTTATATAAATAACAATGATATAATTAGTGAAAAGCTTGAGTTTATACATAAAATCCTCCTTTTACAAAATAATAAATAGAAAAATAAAAAGAAAACTACATAGATAATAATAATAAACAAGTAAAATAAACCCAAAATCAAAGCAAATATTGGTAATATAAAATTATTAAAAAAAAGAAGGAAAGTTACAAATAATGATTTAATAATTTGAAAATAACCATGACTTGTTCAGTTTGGTCTTGACAACAAAGCGTGAACCATGCCAATGTCATAAAAAGCTCAAATTGTAAATTGTCATCAATCGGCTTGAAAGTTCGAAACTTGAAACATTTTTCCAAATTTTTAACAGTAAACCTAGCTTGATACTTTAGTTTTCATTTAAAATAATCGTAACAGATATATATTATTTAAAATGCGCAAAATACATGTGACACAAGCTATTTTAAATAGTTTTGCAAGAAAAAATTTAATCAAAAGGGAGCCGAATGTTTCTACATAAAGTTTAAAAAATACTTAGCACCAGATTTAGAAATTTTCGGATTCTATCCGAGAATTATTTCTTATACCGATAGTTCCAATCACAAAAAAGGCTTATAAGTTTACAGATCAAGCAAGTAATAGTGGAGATATTTACAATTTACAGACAACACACACACAAAAATCAATATATAAAATATAAGTTACTTTTCCAACTCCGAGAGTTGTTGCTTTGGAGTAGAGGAAGCAACTGGACGCGATCGGCCGAGTTTGGCCCGTGTGGATTGCAGGATTTGCTGCGTCACCAGCGGCTGCTGGTTCGTCTTATTCATGGAGTTTGAACGCACGGGGTTATCCTAGAAAATACAGCATCGATGAAATTAATATAAAAATGTTGATGAAGTGATTATATAAAAATAATCAACATTTGTTTTTTTTATACTTTACAGCGTTTGAGGCCTTCCTCACTCGGTAATATGGCAATGTGACGTAAAATCGTAACACGCTAAGCCTGGAGAAGGATTGGGTCATTAGTAGTTGCTGGAACAGATGTAAGTAGTAATTTACTTGATAGAGGTAACTAGCGTTCCTCTTCTCTTGTGTCCGTCCTTGAACTCTTTTCTAGTAATGCATGAAACATTACTCTTTAGAAGTATACTTTATCGAAAGTCCTATTAAAGAAATTAATGTTTTACCTTGGCTTTCCTAAGTTTCACATTCGCTATGTCTTGTGGAGTGATCGTCAGTCGAGGAGCATCTATCCTGGGTGGTGCAGAGCCGCACCTTGGCAACGTTTGGGAGCGCACTGGTAACTTCGAGGCTGGTGGGAGTGGCGGCGGTGGTGGAGGAGGTGGGGGTGGAGGTGGTGGAGGAGGTGGTGGTGGTGGTGGGCATTTAGGCGCACACTGATTATTTGATTCTTGACTTCTGTAAATAATATTTTTCATTTCTAACAGGCTGTTTAAATATCACGTCAGTAAAATCTTAGCCTATATTCATATATATAAAGTAGCTGACCAGGTCAAGCGTTGCTGTGGAACAGTTATTATATGTTAAATTAAATAAAACACGTGTACCATAGAGTTAAAAAAGAAATTTAAAATTAAAACGTGACGTAAGTAATCTATAACTGTCGGTTCTACAGTTTTCTGTCAATCAAACTAATTTAAAGCGCCATCTGTTCGAGACTGACGAAACTAAAAACAAATAACAATAATCAACATTGACAATAATTTAATGTGTATTAAAAAATGTTGTGGCCATTAATCGAAATATGGATTATCCAATCTCTCAAGTTGGAACAAATTATACATAAATACCAACTTTCATAAAGATCACTTGAGTACTTTCGGAGGTCATTGTGGACAAACATCATGATAATGTATTTCCATACATTTAAAGAATAACTCCAAAGGATAATCCACTGTAATTTAGTTATGTTTGCTATTTTGAATGTTATTATATACGATTGAATTAAATACTGTAGTTATATTGAACATTTAATATAGATAGAAATTACCCTTTACGGCATGTCATTTTAAAGAGTATCGTCTAAATTATAACAGATTTAAAATTAAAACCTACAAAAAAATAACTATTCGTGTAATGGATTCTTATGTGGGTTTTGATTGACGAATTGAAAAATGGATCATATATGACACAATTATGACGTCATATAAGTTTACTCCACCAAAAAAAAATCGAGGCATGTTGCTAGTTATACATACAAAACACTAAATTCCATGGAAATTGAAAACAGTTTAGTTATTAAAACGTCTATTGCTTAACATTACATCTCATGCTACCTGATATGTTTTTCCTATAAGAATTACTATTTGTACTAAAGTAATTATTTATAATAATTAAGCTCATTGATCAAGATTTACCTGAGCTTACCCTCGAGTTCTTCTAACTTTGTCAACATTCTCATCATGTTCTGTTTAAGAGATTCATTCTCCTCGGCAAGTCGTGTTTGTTTTATATCCACTTCTTCCATATATCTCCTAAGTTCTTTCAACTCTTCAGCGCAGTTGGTATTTATTTGAGAATTCTCAATCGGCTCTCGTAATACGTCAGAGTATAGGCCTGTAATTGACTGATAACCCTGAGAGAATAAAATAGACGAGTTACGTTACTAATGTGTTATCACATACAATCCGGGATTTACAAGAGACAATTCATTAACTCGCACACA